>WNWK01005073.1:0-80000 GCA_009830355.1 Cherax destructor | reverse complement strand
TTAAAGCTATGTATGAAACCCATCACCACTTCTCCGTGCAGGTCAGTCTTCTTCCTGACCACCATGAGAATAAAGAAATACTTCCTGACATTCCTGTGACTCATGGGTGTCTTTTGCCTTTAAATGTGCCCTCGTGTACCTGTTTTCCGCCCTCGAATACCTATGCACACTAAAAAAAAAAAGTCCTTCGAGTATTTTGTATTTCGTTAACATGTCTTCCCTGGTTTTTCTCTCCTTTAGTGTTGTCAAGTTTCGTTTCTTTAGTCTTGCCTCCTATATCATTTCCTTTAGCTCTGAGACAGGTCTCGTTGCATACCTCTCCACTTTCTCTCCTTTCTTAAAGCTTTTGTTTTAGAGGTGTGGACTCCTTGATGACACTGTATACTTTAGCACGGGTCCAGCACGAGCGTGCTCGTGGCGCCCCTGCTTTTCATTGTGGGGATGTTGCACCGCCTACAGAGTCTTTTGCTTTCGTAGGGAGTGATTTTCTTGTGCAAATTTGGTACTAATCCCTCTAGGCTTTTCCAGGTGTATATTATCATGTATCTTTCCCGCCTGCGTTCCAGATAATACAAGTCAAGGAACTTCAACCGTTCCCGGTAATTTAGGTATTTTATCGTACCTTAAAGGCTCTCTGTACACTCTCAAGGTCAGCAATTAAAAAAAAACCGCCGTTAGTTTACAGCAATACTCCAGTTTAGAGAGAACAAGCAATTTGAAGAGAATCATCATGGGCTTGGCGTCCCTAGTTTTGAAGGTTCTCATTATCCATCCCATCATTTTTCTAGCAGATGTGGTGGATTCATTGTTGTGATCTTTGAAAGTGAGATTCTCTGACGTTATCACTCCCAGGTCCTTCACATCAGTTTTTCGCTCTATTGTGTAGTTGGAATACAGTTTTAATTTCCTCAAGTTTTCCATATCGGAGTAAATGAAATTTCTCTTCAATGAACTTCATATTGTTTTCTGCGGCCCAATTAAAGATTTGGTTGATGTCCGCTTGAAGTCTTGCAGTGTCTTCGATAGAGAACACTGTCATGCAAACTTGAGTGTAATCGGCAAAGGAAGACACAGTGCTGTGGCTTACATCTCTGTCTATGTCAGATGAGAATGGGAGCGAGTACTGTGCCTTGTGGAACAGAGCCTTTCACTGTGGCCGCCTCAGACTTTACTCTGTTTACTATTACTCTTTGTGTTCTATTTGTTAGGAAACTATAGATCCATCTACCAACATTTCCTGTTATTCCTTCACGCTATTACACCATGGTCACACTTGTTGAAGGCTTTCGCCTCTAGACCATCCAAGACCTTGTCATAGTGATCCAGTAGTTGATACAGGCAAGAACGGCCTGCTCTAAAACCATGTTGCCCTGGGTTGTGTCACTGATCGGCACTGTTCTCATTCCTGAGATCTTTCTGCTCAAATAGTCTCGCCCCTTCCCCAGTTTTAATAATCTTGCATTTGTTGAGGTTAAATTCTGGGTGGCGACTATCATTCTAGACTGAAGAACGTGCTGTCTCAAAAGTATAGTATCCAGTCTTATAAGTTCACTCTAGTTTCCGGAGACTAATTATCTGAGCTGGGTTTTTTTTTTTGTCAGGACAGCAGCTTATTCTTGTCTCAGAAGAATATTGCTGTTCCAGCTCAGTGTTGTCTCAAGAGCACGCTGTAGTTCAGCTCACGCTTGCCTCAGGAGTATGCTATTGTTCCAGCTCACTCATGTCTCAGAAGCACTCTTGTTCAGGATCATGTCATACATACAGCTCACTCTTCTTTCAGAAGCATGATGTTGTTCCAGCTCACTCTTATCGCAGGAGCATGCTGTAGTTCCAGTTCACTTCGTCTCAGGAGCATGCCGTATTTCCAACTCGTCTCGCTTCCTTCTGGTCTCTTGAGCTCATTATAGCTCCCAAGGTAAACACTAATAATGCCGTGCACGGTGGAGAGAATTTTCGAACAGCAGATCACATCACAGAACTTACGAGCATAGATAACTAGTATAACAAGAAAAGGAGATAAGTCGCTAGTAAATCTAGAATTTACTGTTGTGCAACCACCAGTGCCTTGTGTAACAATTATGTAGTGTACAGCCACAAGGAAGCTGCCAGTTCACCTCATTGCATCTCAACGAGCCGGAAATGAGTACAACTTCTGTTTATAGTTTGAGACAAAGGAATAGCGTAGTCACTTTTAAGTCACAAAGGAATTCCGTGGGCGCCTTTAAGTGACAAAGGAATACCGTGAACGCCTCTAAGTGATAAAGGGATATACCGTGGATGCCTTAAAGTGATAAAGGGATATAACGTGGTCGCCTTGACATTGGGCCACACTTACCCGCGTTCTTGCAGCTCCCAATTGAGCAAGTTTTTTTCCCCTTAGTTTGTCGCATTGCTTTCACGGCCGCGGTGGCTACATGGATTTTTGCATGCATGCGACCCGCAGGTGCTTCCTCGAGGTCAGTACCAGGACCCACTGCGAGTGCTTGCCTCAAGACCAGCACACACTGAGGAAACTTTAGTGAAGACTAGGACACACTGCGAGTGATTCGGTCATGACTATCAAACACTGCGAGAGTTTCGCTCATGACCATGACCCAGGACAAAGAGTCACTTCAGGTGTTTTCTACACACCAATAACATGACTAAAACCGCCAGTTTTAAATAAGATGAGCGGTCGTCAAGTAATACAACGTCACACTTGGTAAGTCATTTTCTGATAAAAAATGCGCATTTTCATAGGTAAGTTTATATAGACTCTAAGAGCCTATGGATTTTAGTCTAATGCCAAACGTGCCAAAAGCAACGCAAACAGAAATAGACCGTTAATATTATTCACAGCGCCGAAACAAACGTAATTGCTTAATGTAAACACGATTCCTGTTTATATTATTTACGGCACAAACAGTAAACGCTATTATTTAAAAAAAATAGACCACAGAGAAATAATACGTTTTAAAATGATGGACCTAATTTCAAAGCAGTATATACTGAAATTGAGTTCATCAATTTGAAACACCCTGTATATTTATCAGGTGTTCCTACAAGTTGTTCTTTGTGTTGGTCTTGAAGATGTTGTTTAGTTGGAGAACAATGGAAATGGTTGAGTCGTGTTGGTTTGTGTCACAGTTGCAGTACTAATTTGCATGGCATCTCATCTTCACGACGAGTGCTGAGACGCCTCGAGTCTCCTTCACAAAGTTTCCTTACTCATTCCTTACTTGGTAAACCAACATACTTATTTTTTTTAATAAACGCAAGTTTGACCTTAATACAAGCGTACAGTATATGAGGAAGCCATACTCACGTCTCTTGGATCCTATGAAATATTAAGGTGAAGAGAGTAAGCCAGACGTCAACCACCTTGAACAGACGGTGGGCAGCGCAGACGTCATCTTAAACACCTTGAACAGACAATGGGCAGCAGTAGGTGGGCAGCGCAGACGTCATCTTAAACAGTACCACCTTGAATAAGACGGCGACAAGGGACGCCGCACTTTATCTGGTGATGCGGACGATAACAAGGCGCAAAAAACTGAGCTTTATAAGCTAGTCACTCTATTTACGGGTCTCTCCATAGAATAATAGTGCAGTGAGGTGTGTAAGAGGACTACTGTGTGAGGCATACTGGTGTTACGCGAGCCTTTCTCAGAGAGAGAGATAGAGAGAGAGAGAGAGATGGAGAGAGAGAGAGAGAGAGAGAGAGAGAGAGAGAGAGAGAGAGGAGGGAGAGAGAGAGAGGGGGGATAGAGGAGTCGTTATTAACCAAAAATGTTACTGAAAGATCATGTAAATGAAATTGTGAGAAACTCACGAGCTACAATGGCAAATTACAAAATAGCTTTCAGATGTATGGTTGGAGAAATCATGAGGCTATTAACACATGTTAAGCCAACATTGGAGTACACAGCAGCTGTATGGTACTCACACCTAAAATAAATATGGATTAGTTGGAAAAGCTACAGAGTTACAGAATCACTACCAGAGCTGAAAAAAAATATTAGTTATGATGAATAATTGTTTACAATAAAAATGTCTACGCAGACTGATTAAAATAAAAGAGAAGACATGGCAACCACATGTAGGGTTATAAAAGAACATTGAAGAATGGATAAAGAAGCCTTCTTTGTACAGGCAATAGAGAAAACAAGTGACTGAAGATGTAAATTGAGAACAAAAATGTGGAGCTGAAGGGAAACATGAAAATATTTCTTCACAGAAGACGTAGTATGTGCCACATGAATAAGAAACTGAAGAATATTCTATGATAGATAAATTACTAAAGACGGGTTACCAGGTGCAAAGCAAGCCTCCTATAACTACAAATTGATAATTATACAAACACACACACACACACACACAAACACAAACACATACCCCTCATCCCCACACAGTCTAAACATTGTGAATTTATAAAAATACTATGAAAAAAACATCGATATAATAATAAGCATCTGCAGCAATTATAATGTTAACCCACAACTCCTCCCATTCAATACAAGCAGCTGATCTACTGCAACTGAGGCATCTCCCAGGCACATCTCCAGATGCTCAGGACACCCTCGCGTGAACCCTGACCTATTAGGCGGCGTCCTTGGAGACGCAGGAGGAGGGTGGCCACAAGAAGCACTGAGGCCCACTGGGAGATCTCAACGCTGTCACAACCACAGCAAGAAGTGATCCTGATCAAGGGCACCCGGACCCGCCCGGTCACTGAGAACACGCCATACCTCGCCTCGGGTAGGTGTCCAGGATGCTTCTCTTAGGGAAGATGTAGTGAAGGAGGGGCGGCGAGAGGCTGAGTTCAGCCAGTCTAAGCCAGCAGTCGGTGCCATCCCGGCCAGAAATAAGTATTAGGGGTCACTGCTGTCGCTCTCGCCATAGGTTGCTGCCGTGGTCAGTCATAAAACCAGTGGCTGTTGATGCAATTGTCAACCACAATGCCAGCGAGTATTATTGCTGGGGTCAGCCATAGTGCCAATGCTCACTATTATTATGATTAACTGAGGTGGAAGCGACCGGTGTTGCCGTGGTCAACCATACTGCCAAAGGGCTTCCACACTTTCAAATAAGTTTTTTAAGACACTTCTTGTTTACCATTGTTTATGTTACGGCCTTGCTTATTTAACGAAAAAATATGCTGATTACAGTGTGCTTCAAATAAGTCAATTGGAGAATAATTCCTTGAGAGGTTTAGGTAAGAACTGCACAATGATACCTCGAAAGGTACATACAGATGAATGATGCATTCGGAGGAACTCCAGTCGAATGGTATATCCCAGAGAAGGTCAGCTGGATAATATATCCCTGAGAAGGTCAGCTGGATAATATATCCCTGAGAAGGTCAGCTGGATAATATATCCCTGAGAGGTTCGGCTAGAGGATATACCTCTGAGAGGTTCAGATGGATGATATACTCTACGAAAGGGTATATCAACCAACTGATGATATACCCTCTCGTAGATGATACAAAACAATTGCCAGAACATATCATCTAGGGGATGAATGTTATCGTATGTGTGGATCGGCTCCATAAAATTCACTTTTAATAAATTTTGAAAAAAATCGCTGGATTAAAAAGTTAGTGAAAGCAAACATAGTTGAAGAACAAGAAAACATGTAAATACTACTAAAGAACATGAAGGAAACATGAAGGTAACATGACTCAAGAACATGCCAAAGACGAGAAGAGCGCTGGAGATCACGAGGGGAAAACGTGAAGAAAATAAAACAAAATAAACAAATGAAAAGGCCATGAAAAGAGTAACCGAAGAGCATGTTAAGACTCTGAAGAAATCAGTGGGAGAACAAACATATTGACGTAAATAAAATAAACTGAAGAATATGCATAAACGACGAAAATACAACAAATAAACATGTGAAAGACGAATAACTACGACTGAAAAATAGACATAAGAATGTAAAAAAAAATGCAACCAGAGAAATGAAGAAACCTGAAGAACAAAAGTTAAGACGAGCAAAAACGTGAGGTGGAAAACCCGATTCCCTCTCAAACAACACATAAACAAATAACAACTGAACAAACAAACAGCCTCTGACGGCAACTACAAATAACACACACATAAACGCCATGCAAAAAAAAAAAAAAATCACGAAGCATTATAATTTTAATGTGTCGGAAATTGAAATTGACCTTCGGAGGGTCAATAGATTTGATTCAATATAATCGCTCTGGGAACGCAGCGGAGGATAATGCATATTCATTTGAGGCAATCAAAATAACTGGTGATACTTAATACATATCATTTGAATTTTCAAAATTATACTGAATAAATTCCATGCAAGATGAGACAAGTTAGACAAGCATGAATTATATTGTACTAAGAGGGATGGAATATTTATGAAAGTATTTGCTAGGAACTTAAAGATATATATATATATATATATATATATATATATATATATATATATATATATATATATATATATATATATATATATATATATATATATATATATATATATATTATAAAGCTGTTTGATCTGGACACATGACTACACCTCCTTCCCTCCTCCAGACATGGAGCTAGACCTTCACCTCCTCCAGACATGGAGCTAGATCTTCACCTCCTCCAGACGTGGAGCTAGACCTCCTTCCCCTCCTCCAGTCATGGGAGCTGGATCTCCTTCACCTCCTCCAGTCATGGAAGCTGGATCTCCTTCACCTCCTCCCTATCAGCACTCCCCTTTCCACCCTTTCCACTACCTCTGCTCTCTCTCCCAACACAGATGGCATACAACAAATGGATGAATAACACACATGTGCGACACTTCAATATACTTATTAATGATACGTTTCGCTTGATGAGTTGGCTTCTTCAGCCGGATAAGTTTCTGCACTAAAGATACCATCAATGATATACGCGTCTGGCATGACAACACCAAAGTATCTTGACACAAGGCAAGTCTTCTCCAACTCTTTCTATAAATACAGTAATTGTTTAGAATGACTTGTTAGTGGGTCAGGCTCCTCTTTGATGTCAGCTCAGATGCTACATCTCATTCTGCTCTAGTATATAAGGTCTTGTCGCTTTAGTCTGAGGGACTGATAACCTCAGAATTACTTCTGCTATCTCCAGTAAAATAATAACTTGTATTCGACTGAATAAGCCTGCTGAGTAGGCGAAAAGTTTCAGCCATAAAGACGTCCAACTCTTTTTACCAGTATCTCTTCTATTTACTCTTCCCTTCTCTCCCACTTCATCTCCTCCTCATCTCAACACCTTCCCTCTCACAATACCTCTCCCCGTAACTCCTCCCTTCTCTTCTTCCCTCCCTCCCAACACCTCCCTAACCCCCTGCCACTCTCTCCTTCCCTTGCAATACGCCCGTTGGTGTTATCCCAACTGACTATTGAGAAAAACCTGGTTACCTCTAGGCATGTTTTGCTGTGCTCCTAAATGATCCCTTTGTTTTGTATTCCGGAAGTCTGTCACCGCCTTGGCTCATCTACATCTTTGTGCTCCGGGTAACAGTTACGTAACTAGTCAACTATTTACCACTTCTGGTATGTATCTATAATTACCGGTACGTGTATAGCGCTACTGTGTATTTATATAAACCGATCAGAGTTCAGTTATCATTACGTTTAGGTAAAGTTCAAGGGTAGAGGTGGCTGACAAAACCAGTTGTGTTGCTGCGATAAGACATGAGTGGCTGCTCCCTCGTTCATTGTTGATCTGTCTAAAGGGGAGAGCCTCTGTCGGTATCTATGAGGCAGCCCTTGTATACACTGTGGTGTGTTTTCTGCAGAGAGGCTTCATGAAGTATCCTCGCGTTCATGACTTATGCAGCGAGACCTCTGATCCTATTTATTAAGTAGCTGTGATCGTATATTGTTGCTGATTCCTTGTCCTCAAACCTTTGTCTTCTCTAACTGCCCACTTACAGCTCTCATACTTATCAGTCTCCAATAAATCTGTTTCGACCTCCTTCTTTCGCGTATATCTCAACAGTGTACCTAATTATTCCAATTTCCAACCATGAGTAATGTAATTTTTCGCTTCCAGACTCGCCTTAGCAATGTGACTCCATGTGTAACTTTATGAAACACGCCCTCTGACCTGCACCCTTAAATACGTTCAGTGTTTTCTTAATGTCTCGCAGTCGTCTGCGATATACATTCCCTCTTCTGTTATCACGCCTGACAGGTGACCGACTCAGGAACACTATTATTAAGTGTATTGCATTCGCTTGTAATTTCTAATTGATTTTCCCGTTATAAGTCTGTAATGGTGAGAGAAAATAGCAGGCGGTGCTCGGTCGGTTATGAAACATTACCGTTGTCCCTGGGCGGAGTCCTACACAGAAAACGGGACTGAGTCTCGGGCCAAGTTTATCTAGTAACAACTCGGGTTTCTGAGGACAACCAGACGGCCTTGGGGATAGCCAACACCCGAACTAGTTTTTAAACATATCAGGAAACCTGCGCATCCAGCAATTTCCTCTTTTTTTAAGTTAGGGAACGTGCAAGGGTTAGTTTCTCGGGAGTTAACTAGGCGTAGGAACCCTTAACAACATGAACATCACTTGAGGAGCCTGTAGGCTCCAAGGAGAATGTAGGGAATCAAAGTAGAAAAACTGGTAACCTGATGAAGGTCTGGGCCAAGAGAGCTCCATGTCCTGAGGGAATGAGTCCAAGGACGAGGAACTTTGAGCTAGGGACTGAGAGGTGTCATTAAATTTGACCTTTGTAATCGAGTTGAGTTCTTTTTTTCTTTTTGCTTCCTTCGTAAATTATCTCAATAGCTTTCAAGAAATTTTTAATAACTTTTAAAAGAAAACTTTATTCTTCGGTAATTATTTATACCACGCCGGAGGCACGAAAATCAGCTTTGGCGACCGAAAAGTCTGTACTAATTCGTACAACTTTTCGTTGTAACCACAGTTCGGACATGAAAAAAAAACAGCAGAAGTTTAATTCGCGTAAAACTTTCTGCGACAAATATAATGTTTTATTTATTATTATTGGGGGGATAAGAAATCACAGACTCACATAATACTACGACTACTACTACTACTACCACTACTACCACTACTACCACTACTACTACTACTACTACTACTACTACTACTACTACTACTACTACTACTACTACTACTACTACTACCACTACTACTACTACTACTACTACTACTACTACTACTACTACTACTATAATAATAATAATAATAATAATAATAATAATAATAATAATAATAATAATAATAATTCATGTTAAGCGCTAATCTCATGTGGGTCATTCAGCGCAAGACGTGGTGAAGGCTTGATCCTCCGTCTGTCTGTTCTCACCTATACGACTCCACGAACTCACAGCGAGGAGATGCACTTAATTATTGTACAATTACAAACTACTGGAAAGTGACATTTATCCAAACACAAAAGCGTAATACTGCTCAGAGGCATGTAAACATAGGAGAAACTAAACAAAAGCAGAGACTTTTGGACATCAGTTACCTTGGTAAGTTTTACCGTCATGTGACATGTGAATAACAGAAGCCCGTTGAACTTTTTACACTCTGGCAGAAATACTGATCTTTTATTTCTGTCTCTTGAACATGTAAGACGTCAGGTAAACATTATGTTAGTTTACTTCAGATTAATTCTCTCTGTGTTTCCTAATATTTCTTAATCCCTTAAGATTCCCTTTCCAGTTTAGGTAGTCTGGTTCGATAATTATAAAGTATAAATGAATAGTACCGTACATTCGAACTTACCCTCTCTGACTACTTATTCTCTGTTTGTATTTAGACTGTGGTGATCCTTGTATCTCAATGGTGGTGAAAATGTATCTAGAGTAGGCAAGTGGATGCTTAGCAGCCTCACGGATCATTATTTGTCTAAGACCCATAACAGGAAGCACCTGTCGTGTTTCCTGACAAAAACAACACCATCTTTATCTTATATTTGCTCTCAGGTGGTACGTATGTGATCTTAATTCTCGCGAATGTGAAAAACGTTCAGTAAATTCATGCTCTTTAAAAGGAGTAATTATTTTTTAACCTCAAAAATATAGTTAATGTTCTTGTGAAGCGTCACAGCGGCCTGGCTTTGCTGGCAGATATATCGCATTAATTAATTCTACCTCGTTAATTACCTGCGTCACTGAGAGCTGTAAATGCCGACTCAACACACCTGGCCAATTTCTTCCTTTGTTCCACAGGCACTCATGTGGGTTGTAATGACTTTCTTGCTCTAAATTCCATCCTGGAACTCCTTTGTACGTGGAATATAACACGTTCATATCACGACTGTACTCCACTTTGTTACGTATGTGTGTGTGTGTGTGTGTGTGTACTCACCTAATTGTGCTCACCTAATTGTGGTTGCAGGGGTCGATTCACAGCTCCTGGCCCGCCTCTTCACTGGTAGCTATTAGATCCACTCTCCCCCTGCTACATGAGTGTGTGTGTGTGTGTGTGTGTGTGTGTGTGTGTGTGTGTGTGTGCGTGTGTGTGCGTGCCTGCTGACCAACAAGCTCTGTGGCTACAGAGCTGAGCAGCGCTCGTGGTCTCCTGTCATCTTTTATTCATTTATCTCACAATAAATAAACCACACAGCCTCCACCCCTTGTATTATCATTATTATTAGTTTTAATATTATCATCGTGAAGAACCAAACCAGTAGGGGTCCTCCACCTCGTGCAGTTCATGACATTTATCAACCAAAATTTGTGAAAAACAAATTATAGAGTATTTTTCTTTTAAAATCCCTTATTCCACTGTTTAACATTCACTCTCTCTCCCTATCTCTTTCTCTCGTTGTCGGAAGCGCTAAACCCATAGGGGTCACACAGTGCCTGGGGGAAGAAAGAGGAAGACGAGAGGGGAAAAAATGAGGTAATCAGATTAGCTCTAAAGAAAAGGGTAACCTCATTTCCTTTGACCTGTGTCAAGGTTGACCTGTGTCAAGGGACGGGAGTAAGGAGGGAGGAACCAGCGCCCGTGGGAACACGCAATCCAGACATTTGCATACATGATCTGCCTCAAATGAGTGATGGTCAATAAATATTATAGAGAGGTGGCGAAAAATCGTGGGTTGGATGAAAGGTTTTTAAAATTGAAATATGCGTGAATCCTATTTCTTTGATTCGTGAAGAGGTATTGTAATGGAACCGAAAATTAGCATTTCTTCTTGCATCTTACCTGAGCTGGTCATAAGGATAGGGAAGACTGAGGGAGCAAGACGCAGTGCTTCTTACTGAGGAATCAAGACGCAGTTTCTGAGCGAGAAATCAAGATTCAGCTTTTTAGAAAAGAGCCAAGGTTCTAGGTAAAGAACCTTCACTGAAGATACCTTGTTGCTGACGAAGGCCTCTTGATCCAAGAAATCGAGTTACCGTCCCCTTCCTCGGACTGAAGCTGACTGCCATCCATTCCCCAGGCGCTGTATAACTACTACGGGTTCAGTGCCTCGTCTGGAATATAATAATAATAATAATAATAATAATAATAATTCCAACACTAATAATAGTAATAGTAATAATAAAAATAATAATAATAATAATATTAATATTAATAACAGCAACAATAATAATAGTAATAGTAATAATAATAATAATAATAATAATATTAATATTAATAACAGCAACAATAATAATAGTTATAGTAATAAAAATAATAATAACAATAATAATAATAATAACAATAATAATAGTAATAACAATAATAATAATAATAATAATGTTAATGTTAATAGCAACAACAATAATAATAGTAATAATAATAATAATGTTAATATTAATAACAACAACAATAATAATAGTAATAATAATAGAGTTCAATCCTATTAAGTGCCAAGTTTTTATAACAACCAGAGAAAAAGATCCTATAAGCAATTTATTTTCTGGGAGGGGAAAACAACAGAGGTCAGACCAGAAATATAAATGATGGAGAAAATAATTTTCTACAAACTCTGACACACCCACAGTGTGTGTCTCCCCTGTACTCTTTGAGAATTACAATGTGGCAGTAAGAATTAACCATAGTTTCCTTATACTCTGCCGAAACCCTCGCCCCCCCTACTGAAATTTTCCAGCAGAAATTTTCGATTTTATTTCCATAAATAAGAAATTGATCCTCTGTGGTAGACTCGTCAACAAGAAATCGCTCAAAAGGATGTTCCCAACATATAAAAATACTACAGTATTCAACTCCAATAGGGATCACCTAATTAGACAAAAATGAAAACATAAAAAAAATTACTCGAGTATGCAGAATCACTATGGATCCCTCATCTAATCAAATGTGTAAAGAAACCTTAAAAGAATTGGTCCCGTAGCTGAAAAACATTTGGTTGCAAAGCACTGTATGACCCATTCCGGTTTAGCCCTTCTTAAATGTTTAATATAATCAGGTGGTAAACTTCAAAAGTTTCTTTACATGTCCAATTAGTTGAGGGTTCCATACATCCCCGTATTGAAAAAAGAGTATCGGAGTTGATATGGTAACGACATACAAGATACACACTTACATACTGACATGGCAGGAACCAGAGCGAGTGGTCACAGTTGAAAGAGAAATATATAGGTGAGCCATCGTAATATTAAACATGTATTATTTGGTGTAAGAATATTGAGTTAAAGGAATGCTCTCGGACTCCCTTTAGTGGATTCAGACTCCATACTCTGTATCGAATGAAAATATAACAAGAACCAGTGGAGTTGGATAAGTGTTTTCGAAGTCAAATGAAGGTTCGTATTGAGAAAAAAAGCAACCCAAGAGCTATAATATAACTTCCTCAAACACAAATAGGTGCGTTCACACTCATACATAAAACCACAACAACCATCACTACCATGACTACAACCACAGCAACCACGACACAACCGCCATTGCTATAACAACCGGAAAGCGCAATTACTAACCACATTATTCAGGGTTCCCATTGTATAATTGTAGTCCTGAGGTGACCACAGCAACACTCACAGTTCAGGGCCACTTCTGAAGTCGTTACAGTCACATGCATGATTCAGGGTTCCTCGCAGGGAAAGCAGGCACACGGGGACAGTGTAATGAAGGTTTCTAGTACATTACGCTTGTTACTGTTTCAATACATTGGGCTATTGGGAGACCAGCTTACTTTTGCTGCCAATAAATGTACTTGATTACAAGTCTCAGGTATGCCAAAAGTAAGTTAATCATCTCATAAAACATAATTAATTATTACATTTCCAACACCAAACTGATCATTGAAAAATCTGCATCACACAAGACTCTTAAGACCAGCACACGACTCAGAACAATTCATATGCACTATTCTGACTGAGAGTAAGCAGGTACTTTCTAGTTCAAGAATATATTCGTAAAACTCAGCGTGTATACAACAACAATACATGCGACAAATCCACTCAATTCTTGATTAGGATGAGTCCACAAAACTGGAAAAATATAAAGTTCCCTCACAACTTAGCATGCAGAAGGAAACAATGAAGAGGTACGGTCCAGTATAGCAAACATAATTAAAACTAACACCAAAACGAGTCAAGGTCAATCCCAAGACTTGCAGGGTACTCTACTATTCTACTTAGATACACAGATTTTCCACACTGGGCGTTGAAAGAGTAAGTCCCAAACCGCTCCTTATCGGTGGTCCCATAAGCAACACACCGTCACACACTACTTAGTGTTGACACCTCTCTCAGATCATGTTCAAATATAACTATGTGAAGAAATTGTTCATAATGACATGCTATGTGTTCATGGAAATGACTATTCCTCTCAGAAACCTTACTTCTCACCTCCAACACTCAAGGCTGGTTAACTTGTTTTCTGAATCCTTTTATGACTATCACATTATTCACACTTAAACACGCAAAATAAAATAAAAAATTATCTTTACTATTATTTAATATACAAACATGCCTGCAGGATGTTCAACCCCTTACCTATTAGGTTTCAGATCACACTCTCCTTTCAACCTTTCTTTGGATGTCCCCTACACTTCCTTTCAGCAGCCTTCAGATATATGAATCTTCTTAAGCAATGTACGGTAACTTTCTCCAGCCGTTCTGCATGACCAAGCCATTTCATTGACTTTCTCATTTTAATTATACTTTCACTTCGCTACATATTCTAATTTCATTATTCCTTAACATCTGCCTAATGCTCGCATCACACATTGATCTCAGGTACGTGTCCACTGTCCTCAACCTCCTGGCGGAAACATTCAGATACAACACATGTTGGCATCGTTATAATATCATACATTCCTCTTTGTATCTATTAACACACTACGTTTTCACAAATTCCCCAACTCCTGATATGGTTTTGTGCCTTCGTGAATCATCTCATCTTGCACTGACTTATCTACTAATGCGTCCACTCTCACGTATGTAAACACTTTAACTTTCTCCAAAAACCTTAATCTCAGTCTGACATATTTTCGTTAAGCTGCTCTTTTCATTATTCACTTTCAGCCCTTTTTTTACACAACTTTTCAAGCTGTGCCATCAGCAATTGTGACAATTCTTACTCTGGATCATATATATTATCTTATGAAACCACACATAGTCCTAACACTTTAGTAGTGACTCTTTAACAATCCTGTCGATAAAAAGTACTGAATAAACACGTTTACATTAAATATCCTTGTATAGAACTTACATTTACCTTAAAATATTCCTGGTACTTCCCGACATAGTCTAATCTGAACTTCACTCTCCTCAGAAAGAGTCTTAAATACCACTTTTAACTACCTATCACTTCATCCAAGCATTTTCAGCACTAACCACAACTATGCCGTTTTCCCTCTCTCACATGTCTTAGTCAAACCGAAAAATTCATCAAGAATCTTTCCCTAATCCATGTTCTGTTCACTTAAATGCTTCAGTGGAAAATACTTGATGCCCCTATCAACATATCATTATAAATTTACTCTGTTCTGCATTCATACTTTCTGTATTATCAATCACTGTTCTGCCAAACATTATACCTTACATACGTAACTTAAAATTTTCACGGGCTCCCACACGGGTTGTGAAAGATCACTTTGCAATGTACTACTGGCCTGGCAACCGCTGCCAACCTGCCAACTACTGCATGATCCAATCTTTCGTAATCACTTCTCTTCATAAACCATAAATGCACTATATGAAATTAGGAATATAAATTTAAAAAACTCCCGGAAGGAAACTGGTGTCTCTTGCTAATTACACAGAACATAATTAACGAGTTTTATGAACCAAACGCTGTGACCTTTAACGAAAACGGTAGTGAAAAAATTACCTTAGATATGGAGTAAATTGCAATACTTATTTTTGTTACGCTGAGCATTTTTCCCTTCTTTAAAATTATTTATCATTATTTACGTTCCGTCTTGCGACTGACGTAAATATTTCAACAAATGTAACGTCATCAAATAATATTCAAATTATCATTTGTATTTCATCTTGAGGTCTTCTTATATAAGCAGTGCGACTGTTGTGTTTATCAAAATTAATAGCGTCTAGGGTATAAACGTGACTTGGCCATTCACTCGTTCTGAGACGTGTCCCCACACACACACACACACACACACACACACACACAGAGGAGCTGTGACTCGACCCCTGCAACCACAACTAGGTGAGGTGAGTACACACACACACACACTCCAAAGCATTTCACCCTCAGGCCAAACTTTACTCAACTAACAAGTTACTGCTGTAATAACAATACTTCCTTAACTCCCTCTCTGCTTTTCAATCTCCCTTCTATAGTTCTCTTCCTTCCACCGTTGCTTCCTTCTCTCCTCCCTGCCTACCTATCTGATTCCCTCCCTGCCTGCTTGTCTCCCTGCCTGCTTGTCTCCCTGCTGTAACCTGGTGTGTCCTTTACTCAGCGCTGCCTGCTAGTGGTTAGCCTTCATTCTGTAGCCAGCACCTCCAACCCCTGTAACCGAGTCCCTCCACACCCTCAGTGGTACCGAGTCCCTCCACACCCTCAGTGGTACCGAGTCCCTCCACACCCTCAGTGGTACCGAGTCCCTCCACACCCTCAGTGGTACCGAGTCCCTAAACACAATCAGTGGTACCGAGTCCCTAAACACAATCAGTGGTACGAGTCCCTCCACAGCCTCAGTGGTAAGGAGTCCCTCCACACCATCAGTGGTACCGAGTCCCTCCACACTCACAGTGGTAACGAATTCCTTCACACCTTCAGTGGTAACGAGTCTCTCAACACCACAGTGGTAACGAGTCCCTCCACACCCTCAGTGGTACTGAGTCCCTAAACACCCTCAGTGGTACCGAGTCCCTCCACAGCCTCAGTGGTAACGAGTCCCTCCACATCATCAGTGGTACCGAGTCCCTCCACACCCTCAGTGGTACCGAGTCCCTCCACACCCACAGTGGTAACGAGCCCCTCCACACCTCAGGTACGAGTCCCTCCACACCCAGTGGTACGAGTCCTCCACACTCAGTGGACGATCCCTCACATCAGTGGTACCGAGTCCCTCCACACCCACAGTGGTAACGAATTCCTTCACACCCTCAGTGGTAACGAGTCTCTCTACACCCACAGTGGTAA
The DNA here is from genome assembly GCA_009830355.1 of Cherax destructor. Taxonomy (NCBI): domain Eukaryota; kingdom Metazoa; phylum Arthropoda; class Malacostraca; order Decapoda; family Parastacidae; genus Cherax; species Cherax destructor. Next base: position 63,476 of record WNWK01005073.1, on the reverse strand, counting down.
CGAGTCCCTCCACAGCCTCAGTGGTAACGAGTCCCTCCACAGCCTCAGTGGTAATGAGTCTCTCCACATCCTCAGAGGTAACGAGTGTCTCCACAGTTTCAGTAGTAACGAGTCCATACCCCCGAGACTCAGTAACGAGCAGACCCGCTAGATGTAACTTGTTTATTGATGTAGTAAACATTACAGCACCACACCACCACCACCACCACCACCACCACCACCACCACCACCACCACCACCACCACCACCACCACCACCACCACCACCACCACCACCATCACCACCACCACCACCACCATCACCACCACCACCACCACCACCACCACCAGCACCACCACCACCACCACCACCACCTGATGTAATGTTTACTCCCTTCTCCCTTCTTCCCTCCCTTCCTGCACCACAAACCTTCTCCTTCTCTCTCCTACCTACTTCCCGTTCTTACCGTCTTTCTTCCTTTCACCTCCTATATCTATATCTCTGTCTCCTCCCTCCTACACCTCACTGTTTCCTCACTCCCAATCTCCTATTCCTACACCACCTCTCTGTCTACCACTCCACCACCACGTCTAACACTCCATCCCTACTCTCCGATACCTTAACCTCCCTCCACTATCACAATCTTTCTCCCTTATTCACACTCTTCACTCACCCTTACTCTCATCTCCACTCATTCCCTCAATCGTCCTCATTCTCACCTTCCCTCACTCTTACCGTCACTTTCACACTCTAGCAAACACCTTCACTCTCACTCATCTTCACTCACCCTTACTCATTCTCCGAGTACTCACGCACTCGTTCCTATTGAACACATTTTATTACCATTTTTACCCTTACTCCCTCCTCTAAAACACCCATGTCCTGCCTCCCTCCCTTCCCTGGACACCCTTCCCTTTCCCGTGGATTTCCTACACCCTTCAGACGCCCACACAGACAATCCCGTCCTCCTTGACTCTGTAGGCTGAGCGTGGTCATCTGCCCGCAATAATGACCTTCTGGAAAATGCCAGAGTTCATGGTTACTGTGTGTGTGTGTGTGTGGGTGCCTCCCTCTGTATCCTAGTGATCAATGGTTATGTAAGTCCACTCTCTCTCTCTCTCTCTCTCTCTCTCTCTCTCTCTCTTCTCTCTCTCTCTCTCTCTCTCTCTCTCTCTCTCTCTCTCTCTTCTTTCTTTTCTCTCTCTCTCTCTCGCTCTCTCTTTCTCACACACACACGAGGTGAAGAGGTTGCTAAGTGAACTAGATACCTCAAAGGCGGTGGGACCGGAGAACATCTCTCCGTGGGTCCTGAGAGAGGGAGCAGAGGCACTGTGTGTGCCATTAACAACAATCTTACAAAACATCTATCGAAACAGGGCATCTACCTGAGGTGTGGAAGACAGCATATGTAGTTCCAGTCTTTAGGAAAGAAGACAGAAAGGTAGCATTAAACTACAGATTAATGTCACTGACATGTATAGTACGCAAAGTCATGTAGAAGCTCACGAGGAGAAGACTGGTGGAGCACCTAGAAAGGAGTGAGCTTACACGAGAAAACCAGCACGGTTTTACGACAAGGTCACAGAAGTTAGGCAGAAGGGAGATGGGTGGGTAAACTGCATTTTATTGGACTGTAAGAATTCTTCCGACTCAGTTCGGCACAAGAGATACGTGCAAAAGCTAGAGGGGCAGGCAGGAATAACATGAAAGGCAGTGCAATGGATCAGAGAATACCTGACAGGAAGGAAACGATGAGACAAGGCATCGAAGTGGGCGCTTGTGACTAGCGGGGTTCCACAAGGGTCAGTCCTAGGGCTGGTGCTGGTATATGTGAATGACATGACGGAAGGGATAAATACAGAGGTGTCCCTGTTTGCAGACGATGTAAAGCTAATGCGAAGAATTCAAATGGATGTGGATCAGGTAGGACTACAAAGGGATCTGGACATGCTGCAAGCCAGGTCCAACAACTGGCTCCTGGAGTTTAACCCCACCAAGTGCAAAGTCAGGGAAGGTCAAAGAAGGCTGCAGGCAGAGTACAGGCTAGGGGGTCAAACACTGCAAACCTCACTCAAGGAAAAGGATCTTAGGGTGAGTATAATTTAAAATACTGAGAGGAATTTATAAGGTGGATAAGTACAGAATGTTTCAGAGATGGGACACAGCAATAAGGGGTCACAACTGGAAGCTGAAAACTCAGGTGAGCCAGAGGGATATTAGGAAGTATTTCTTCACTCACAGAGTTGTCAGGAAGTGGAACAATCTGGTGAGTGATGTAGTGGAGGTAGGATCCATACATAGCTTTAAGAAGAGATAGAATAAAGCTCACGGAGCAGGGAGAGAGTGGACCTAGTAGCGACCAGTGAAGAGGCGGGGCCAGGAGCGGTGATTCGACCACTGCAACCACAAATAGGTAAGTACACGCACACACCACACACAAACACCACTAACAGGATATGCATCTATCGACAAGTGCCTTTTACAACTAGTAAGTAATTAACACACACACACACACTTAAGAAGAGGTATGATAAAGCTCATGGTGCAGGGAGAGTGACCCAGTAGCGACCAGTGAAGAGGCGGGGCCAGGAGCTATGACTCGACCCCTGCAACCACAACTAGGTGAGTACACACACACACACACGTACACATGCACGCACGCTCAAACACTATGATAACTGAGCCACTAATCTAAAGAAGAGAACGTTTAGAAAAAGACACAAACAAGAGAATAAGAGGAAGCGACGCAAAAAAATGAATACAGGAATGCAACAGCTCAGAAAACACGAAAAAGAGATAGAGAAGAAAGGAGAGGAAGTAAAGCTGAGAGAGAGAGAAAGAGAGAGAGAGAGAAAGAGAGAGAGAGAGAGAGAGAGAGAGAGAGAGAAGAGAGAAGAGAGAGAGAGAGAGAGAGAGAGAGAGAGAGAGAAGAGAGAGAGAGGAGAGAGAGAGAGAGAGAGAGAGAGAGAGAGAGAAAGAGAGAGAGAGAGAGAGAGAGAGAGAGAGAGAGAGAGAGAGAGAGAGAGAGAGAGAGAGAGAGAGAGAGAGAGAGAGAGAGAGAGAGAGAGAGAGCATCAGCGATGAAGCTGTCAATTACAGGAGCCAGGAGAAGTGATGACTTTGAGAGCCAGACACGAGCGGAGATGGAACCGATACACATACAAGCGCACACGTGTGAGCGCAGACGGCGTTTGCGCCCGTAAGAAGCGCGTGCGGGATCGCGCGCGTGCACATAGCGCGTGTGTTTGTGAGTGGAGGTGCGTGTGAGGAAATAAGGAGGGCGTAGATGAGGAGGTGCTGGAGTGAGGGAGGTGTAAGGGAGCCAGGTGCGACCAGTCAGGGAGGCTTAAGAAGCACATCTCTCCCCCACCGTCCATGACATTTGCCCTACTCCATGATGCTGCCACAGTCGCGTTACTTCGCCATAAAGTAACCAACCACCGTGCCCGCAGGAGATGCTGTAATGTACGGTCATGCACGCAGGAGATGCTGTAATGTACGGTCATGCACGCAGGAGATGTTGTAATGTACGTTCACGCACGCAGGAGATGCTGTAGTGTACGTTTATGCACGCAGGAGATGCTGTAATGTACGTTCATGCACGCAGGAGATGCTGTAGTGTACGTTCATGCACGCAGGAGATGCTGTAATGTACGTTCATGCACGCAGGAGATGCTGTAGTGTACGTTCATGCACGCAGGAGATGCTGTAGTGTACGTTCATGCACGCAGGAGATGCTGTAATGTACGTTCATGCACGCAGGAGATGCTATAGTGTACGTTCATGCACGCAGGAGATGCTGTAATGTACGTTCATGCACGCAGGAGATGCTGTAATGTACGTTCATGCACGCAGGAGATGCTGTAGTGTACGTTCATGCACGCAGGAGATGCTGTAATGTACGTTCATGCACGCAGGAGATGCTGTAATGTACGTTCATGCACGCAGGAGATGCTGTAGTGTACGTTCATGCACGCAGGAGATGCTGTAATGTACGTTCATGCACGCAGGAGATGCTGTAGTGTACGTTCATGCACGCAGGAGATGCTGTAATGTACGCTCATGCGCGCAGGAGATGCTGTAATGTACGTTCATGCACGCAGGAGATGCTGTAGTGTACGTTCATGCACGCAGGAGATGCTGTAATGTACGTTCATGCACGCAGGAGATGCTGTAGGGTACGTTCATGCACGCAGGAGATGCTGTAGTGTACGTTCATGCACGCAGGAGATGCTGTAATGTACGTTCGTGCACGCAGGAGATGCTGTAGTGTACGTTCATGCACGCAGGAGATGCTGTAATGTACGCTCATGCGCGCAGGAGATGCTGTAATGTACGTTCATGCACGCAGGAGATGCTGTAATGTACGTTCATGCGCGCAGGAGATGCTGTAATGTACGTTCATGCACGCAGAAGATGCTGTAGTGTACGTTCATGCACGCAGGAGATGCTGTAATGTACGTTCATGCACGCAGGAGATGCTGTAATGTACGTTCATGCGCGCAGGAGATGCTGTAGTGTACGTTCATGCACGCAGGAGATGCTGTAATGTACGTTCATGCACGCAGGAGATGCTGTACTGTACGTTCATGCACGCAGGAGATGCTGTAATGTACGTTCATGCGCGCAGGAGATGCTGTAATGTACGTTCATGCACGCAGGAGATGCTGTAATGTACGTTCATGCACGCAGGAGATGCTGTAATGTACGTTCATGTGCGCAGGAGATGCTGTAATGTACGTTCATGTGCGCAGGAGATGCTGTAATGTACGTTCATGCACGCAGGAGATGCTGTAATGTATGTTCATGCGCGCAGGAGATGCTGTAATGTACGTTCATGCACGCAGGAGATGCTGTAATGTACGTTCATGCACGCAGGAGATGCTGTACTGTACGTTCATGCACGCAGGAGATGCTGTAATGTACGTTCATGCACGCAGGAGATGCTGTAATGTACGTTCATGCACGCAGGAGATGCTGTAATGTACGTTCATGCACGCAGGAGATGCTGTAATGTACGTTCATATGCGCAGGAGATGCTGTAATGTACGTTCATGTGCGCAGGAGATGCTGTAATGTACGTCCATGCACGCAGGAAATGCTGTAATGTACGTTCATGCACGCAGGAGATGCTGTAATGTATGTTCATGCACGCAGGAGATGCTGTAATGTATGTTCATGCGCGCAGGAGATGCTGTAATGTACGTTCATGCACGCAGGAGATGCTGTAATGTACGTTCATGCACGCAGGAGATGCATGCAAGGAAGAACACAGCATGCAAGGAAGAACACAGCATGCAAGGAAGAGAACAGCATAAAAGGAAGAGCACAGCATACAAGGAAGAGCACAGCATACAAGGAAGAACACATCATACAAGGAAGAGCACAGCATACAAGGAAGAGCACAGCATACAAGGAAGAGAACAGCATACAAGGAAGAGCACAGCATACAAGGAAGAACACAGCATACAAGGAAGTGCACAGCATACAAGGAAGAGCACAGCATACAAGGAAGAGCACAGCATACAAGGAAGAACACAACATACAAGGAAGAGCACAGCATACAAGGAAGAGCACAGCATAAAAGGAAGAACACAGCATACAAGGAAGAGCACAGCATACAAGGAAGAGCACAGCATACAAGGAAGAACACAGCATACAAGGAAGAGAACAGCATACAAGGAAGAGCACAGCATACAAGGAAGAACACAGCATACAAGGAAGAGCACAGCATACAAGGAAGAGCACAGCATACAAGGAAGAACACAGCATACAAGGAAGAGCACAGCATACAAGGAAAAGCACAGCATACAAGGAAGAGAACAGCATACAAGGAAGAGCACAGCATACAAGGAAGAACACAGCATGCAAGGAAGAACACAGCATGCAAGGAAGAGAACAGCATACAAGGAAGAGAACAGCATACAAGGAAGAGAACAGCATACAAGGAAGAACACAGCATACAAGGAAGAGCACAGCATACAAGGAAGAGCACAGCATACAAGGAAGAGATCAGCATACAAGAAAGAGCACAGCATACAAGGAAGAACACAGCATGCAAGGAAGAGAACAGCATACAAGGACGAGAACAGCATATAAGGAAAAGAACAGCATACAAGGAAGAGAACAGCATAAAAAGAAGAGAACAGCATTTAAGAAAGAACACAGCATGCAAGGAAGAGCACAACATACAAGGAAGAGAACAGCATATAAGGAAGAACACAGCATACAAGGAAGAGAACAGCATATAATGAAGATAACAGCATACAAGAAAGAGAACAGCATACAAGGAAGAGAACAGCATATACGGAAGAACACAGCATTTAAGGAAGAGAACAACATACAAGGAAGAGAACAGCATACAAGGAAGAGAACAGCATATAAGGAAGAACACAGCATACAAGGAAGAGAACAGCATACAAGAAAGAGCACATTATACAAGGAATAGCACAGCATACAGGGTAAAACACAACATACTAATTAAAACACACCATGCAAGAAGACTTACAGAATGCAATGTAGAGCACAACATATAGGGTAGAGCACAACATACAGGGTAGAGCACAACATACAGGGTAGAGCACAACATACAGGGTAGAGCACAACATACAGGGTAGAGCACAACATACAGGGTAGAGCACAACATACAGAGTAGAGCACAACATACAGGGTAGAGCACAACATACAGGGTAGAGCACAACATACAGGGTAAAGCACAACATACAGGGTAGAGCACAACATACAGGGTAGAGCACAATAAGCGTAGAATGCAAGGGAGAGGACAGCATGCAAGGTACAGCACTGCAGCGTAGAATACAAGGAAGAGAACAGCATGCAAGGTACAGAGCTGCAGCGTAGAATACAAGGAAGAGGACAGCATGCAAGGTACAGCACTGCAGCGTAGAATACAAGGAAGAGGACAGCATGCAAGGTACAGCACTGCAGCGTAGAATACAAGGAAGAGGACAGCATGCAAGGTACAGCACTGCACATAAGGAATGGAACAACGTGCAAGTAATAGTAAAAGTATTATGTCTATATGTTTTGATCTGTACGTTCATTAGGGAGGTGGGGAAGTACCCACAGAGTTTAACCAATGAGGCCAGAACATGTGTAGCATTTGCTTTTAACAGATAGGCGAACTGTAAATATAAATCCAGATGTACTCCTGTTAACTCTTTTGGGACCTAGTTCCTAGGTCTTTTGTGTATCCATATGCCCTTGCGCTACCGTCCACAGGATGCATATGGGATGCACAATAATCTATCTACTTCGGTAGTAATGTCTAATCTATATCTCAGAAGACAAACTCTGTTTCTTGGATTCCTAAGGGTACATTTATGCTCACCTATTTCTACTGAACAAGGATATTTTTAACAGTTAAGAGAATCTTTTGCAAGTTACGAATAAAGACTATATTCAGTTCACAGGAAATACGCCAATTTTCTAAATTATCAGTAGATTACTTTTAAACACTTTCGATATACTACAGTAATGCTCATTTAAAAAAAAAATCCTTTTTTTTTGCAGCAAAATTTATCAAGATCCTATATAATTTGTAGAGAATACGTATGTCTACGAATATTATATTTTTGGAACATATTTTAGAAAACATGCACTTTCCAATAAGTACCAGTATTTATTTGTTTAGAGTAATCTTCAAATAGTTTTTAAGGTATTATTTTCTCATATAAGAAAAATATTTTAGCATGTTTAAGCTCGAGTCACTGATTTAGGCAAAGCTAAAGCAGCAAAGGCTCTTGATGTAGGAAATAAGTTGACAAGTCTACAGTACCCCTCAGCAGACATGAAAGGTGTTGCTTTACTATGAACAGGCTTCACTGTAGCTTGCAATGGTCAGAAGTGTGTGGGGGCTGGAGAAACAATGGCAGATATCTACTACAAAATATGGCCGACAAGAACAGGACGAAAAAGCGCCTTTCTTTTGCCAAAGTTTAGAACTTAACCTTCAGCTGCCGAGGCATTCACTGAAAACACGCAGAGGGGGAGATCATTTTAAGGCATGCATGTGAAGGAATAACCAGACGTAGATCCAGTGAAATATGAGTTTGAGTAGAACGAATTTGTTGAGGTTGCACTACCAGAGGTTCGGAAATTGGTCCACTGCAGCTGTAGCTGCAATCAGTCATGTTTACATCTTAGACGTGAGTGTACAGCTGCTCATCTTTCGTGTGCCGTACTTTGCAAATGAGGAGGATCGGATAACAATTTCATCCAGTGACAAAAGACAATCTGGAAGATGATACAGAAGAATTCCATAAAGCGTTGCTGATGGAGATAGTAACTTTGTGGAGGATTTAGTTCATTACTGTCTTAGTTTTAAGTTTGGTGTTAGGGGAAAGGTTGAGTGTTAGGGGAAAGGTTCAGTGTTAGGGGAAAGGTTCAGTGTTAGGGGAAAGGTTGAGTGCTAGGGGAAAGGTTCAGTGTTAGGGGAAAGGTACAGTGTTAGGGGAAAGGTTGAGTATTAGGGGAAAGGTTCAGTGTTAGGGGAAATGTTGAGTGTTAGGGGAAAAGTTCAGTGTTAGGGGAAAGCTTCAGTGTTAGGGGAAAGGTTCAGTGTTAGGGGAAATGTTCAGTAATAGGAGAAAGGTTCAGTGTTAGGGGAAATGTTCAGTATTAGGAGAAAGGTTCAGTGTTAGGGGAAATGTTCAGTATTAGGAGAAAGGTTCAGTGTTAGGGGAAATGTTCAGTATTAGGAGAAAGGTTCAGTGTTAGGGGAAAGGTTCAGTGTTAAGGTGTAGAGAGAAAGACAATAGCTAGTAATTTGACCCTGGTCTTGTTCTCACGCTATTGCTGTGGCAGTAGAAGAGGCAGTCTAAGCTGCGGGGTCAGATGATATCTATACCTCTATTGGAAAAGGATGATCAATAGTGTTCTGATAATAATTCAGTGAGCGAGTCACATACTGACCTGTTTACAAATGAATAACAATTATTGTTGAGCATGTTGCATTATTCATTTGCGTATCATCTGTAGGTTCATGGTAAAATATTTGGTTAATGATCTTCGAATATGACAAAATAAATGAATTCTTTATAAAATTATAAGTATTGTCTAGTTCACTTTCTTTTCCCTCCCTATTATAAAGGACGCTGGGAAAGTTAGTGTTGGAGAAATAGACACATGTGAAACATCTGAGTATCTTTATTTGTAGACGTTTGGCCATCCAGTGACTGGATAATGAAACGTCTACAAAAAAAAGATACCCAGATTTTGCACGTATGTCTTCAATCTTCATCTTCTCACTGTTGTGTACCATTCATGTACAAGGTTAGTGTTGGCTCAGTGACTGTGACCATTTCTCAGTGGGCATAGATGACAACCATCTTGGCTATCTGATTTATATGGAATCATTCTACCAACATCCAAATCAGCATAAAACCAAAAAAAAAAAAAATTAACCTTAAAAACAAGTTGTTAGGCATAAATCTGATTACAATAATCAATATTCATGTTGATCTCTATTGAGTATTCATGGATGATCGGCGAGCACCTTGACAGCTGTCATGGATGATCGGCGAGCACCTTGACAGCTGTCATGGATGATCGGCGAGCACCTTGACAGCTGTCATGGATGATCGGCGAGCACCTTGACAGCTGTCATGGATGATCAGCAAGCACCTTGACAGCTGTCATGGATGATCGGCGAGCACCTTGACAGCTGTCATGGATGCCTTATATTCCTCAAGGCTGACAGAGATTCAGTATCAGCTAACGATAATTATAAACCACAAGCTTCCTGCTTTATTCATCTTTCCAAGAAACTAGAAGGTTGATTCACATGTTACATTTAAAGTCTTCGACAGAGCTGCCTGACAAATGCATTTTACAAAGTCGATAAATAAATCTCACACTTAAAACATCGCGTAGGTATGTGAAGTCCTCAACAGAACTGTATAGGTAAATAAATTCACACAAAAAAATGATGTGGTAGAAGAGAAATACTTAGACTGCTTCTAGGATAAATCTCAAGACTTTTCCTAAAAGCAACTTCAGAGAATGTCTGGGGCAACAAGCCGACAAGTACGTAATACAGACGAGACTTTTTCTTAAAGACATATCGCCAGAAAAAAAGACTGCTCAGAATTACCTCTCGTTATACCCTTTATGGCTAGATGGTGAGAGGCGAGGAAGCTATCTTGTGGTACTCCAGTGTTTATAGCGAGAGTTTCTGAGGATAGGTTTATGGTCACAAGTTGGTATCAATCATTTGTGTGAGACTTGATAAAGAATAATGTATGGCCTCTGAGCCCATAGTGGATATTCATTATTTTGCAAGTGATGTATAGTGACAAGAACTTTTACTATGGTAAAGGAGGTTTTATATATTGCGGCTGCAACGAAAGTGAGTTTTATTATTATTATTATTAATTATTATTATTATTATTGATGTTGTTGCTGTTATTATCATTATTATTAGATACGTGGGGAAACCATTATGGATCATGCACCGCCTGGACAATGGTAGCTAATTAGAACTGATCCAAGGAAGGGAAGGATAGCTTTAATTCCTTAAATCAAGAGCCCATCACCAGAAACAACGTACCCGTCCCCTTGAATGATGACGTACCGAGTAGTTTTAACGTGTTATCTTTTGTTACGTAGGACCTAATATCCTTGTATGTAATTTCTTTGAATATTTATTATGATATTGGTGACTAAGAAATTATATTGGATTGTAAGACTTGCTGACAAATATGTACTGAGCACCATCTTTATTTGCAGACAAAGTTGTCGATCTAAGAAGAGTTTTATCAAATATATTATAAAGATGGAAAATGTTCAGATTCACAACAGACTGGTGAAAGTATTGAAAGGGCTGAACTATGAGTAGAGCCTCGAAGAAATGAATATATCAACATTAAAAAAAGAAAAAGGTGGAACAGGAAACACACAATAACGACATGTTAGATACTTAGAGGCTTTAAAAGATCATACGGAGACAAACTGTTTCAAATGCGTATCACAGGGTAAGAGGCCATAGGTGCTAAGAACACAGATGAGCCTCAGTGATATTAAGAAATATTTCTTCAGTCTCAGAGTGGTAAACAAGTTGAATGAGGAGGTATTATAGGGTATTACAGTAGATATTATAGGGCGCAGGAGAACAAGAATCAATATATACTAGCCATTTTTTTTAAGGTTATAAGGCTGGAACGGGGGGCTGTATGGATCCCAGAAAATAAAAAATTGGTGAAATAAAATAATGTGCAGTGTTAGGATATTTTACCTGGGCAACGCTTTCCTACGAATAATGAAACGTTTCCTCATAAGGTGTCCAGACACTGCACACTGTGAAGTAGTGGAGGCAGGAACCATATATAGCTTTAAGAAGAGGTACGATGAAGCTCTTGGAGTAGGGAGAGAGTAGACCTAGTAGTACCGACCAGCGAAGAGGCGGGGCCAGGAGCTGTGAATCGACGCCTGTAACCACGAATTGGTGAGTACATATAGATGAGTATACACACATACACACAGTGAAGAGGCGGGGCCAGGAGCTATGACTCGCCCCGTGCAACCACAATAAGGTGAGTACACACACACTCGCACACTCACATACACACACACACACACACATACACACGAGATCGGCGTAATAAATAACGTACAGATTTTTTAAAGAACAGGTCTTTAAATAATGAGCAGATATCATCCGTTTCACGTCCAGTTTGGGAGAAAATAAACAAATAAATAAATGATGGAGACAAGATGGGCTGTGAAAGACTCCATCAAATTCTAATTAGAGATGAATTTGTCATTGAAGAAAAAAAGGGAGAGGAGAGAATAGAAATGATCGGGTGAGAATGATCGCTAGGAATGATCTCGTAGGAATGATTCGAGTAAGAGTTAAAGATGAGTCTACAAACAGAATCAGACCATACTAAGAAAGACATCTTACTGAGATAGACAATAATTGTAGCATCAAATCATCACGCCATGTCGACTCCACACACTTGCGCACGATTTTCCACCTCAAATACTCTGACATCTTCCCTGCGACTGTCCTCCAGGTCCCAAATTGTGTCCCCCTCTATAAGGGTCATTTCCCCTTCATCCCGCTTTACTCTTCCCAAATACCAATCCCCAACCACTATCACGGATCCCTTCCTTAAATACCCCCTTTTCAACTTAAGAGTGCGCCATCGCCTTCAAGAGGAGAGGATGGCGGATCATGTCATTAACGATGCTCATAAATCAACATCTGGTACACCAGGGTAGACAGCAGGTGAAAAAAAGTAACAATGTTGGTAGAATTACCTACAATATGTTAGGTAAAAGGACACAGGTGCAACTCATGTGACATTTTATTGAGGCAACGTTTCGCTCTCCAGGAGCGAAACGTTGACAAACGGTTTGACAAAGCTCCTGGAGAGCGAAACGTTGCCGCAATAAAATGTCACATTAGTTGCTCCTGTGTCCTCTTGCCCAACAGGTGATAGTTTCTACAGCAAGGATACTTAACCTTTCTAGGATTACAGATCCCCAGTGAACTGCCCAATATGTGTTCATACCCCCTTCGCCAGACCGAAAATCACCATCCTCAGTCCTATTAAGTACCAGTAAGACTTCAAAAGATGTCAATCGCTTCGTTTTACTTTATGGACAGCTAGCAATAGAACAGCTGATAGTTTATTCTAATCTAGCAACATTTTTTTTTTCTCAGAGATCGAGTCCCGTACCCTTAAGGGGTATGGATACCCCCCGGTTAAGGACCCCTCTTCTAGATTAATATGATAATGGCATGCAATAACGACAAGTTGATGAGTAGGTTTCTTCAGTCGAGTACAGAGGAACAGAAGCAGTAGAGATGTAAATTCGATATAATCAGTCCATCATTCTTGTAAACGTAGTTTTGAGGTGATCAGTCCCTTAGCCTAGAGAAAAGCATTGCTCCATAGTATGGAACAATGTAAAGGTGAGGCGGAGATAATCTTGACAGGAGAGGCGGAATCGACTAATAGAATTATGAATGTAATAACTGAGAGGGCAGGTCCCTTTCAAATCCATCCCTTCTCACTTGTTACTGTAGATCAATGCAAAAGTATAAGTCTCGAGGATAATATGAAATGCAAATTTCCTAACGGTTTCTAACTCCTGTGAAAAGAGAAAGAGAGAGAGAGAACAGGAGAGGAAGCATAGTGGCGTACAAAATAAGAAATCATTGAAGCCTTGAAGAATTGTCATATCTGGATATAGGACAGTTCAGAGACTACGTAGCGGTGGCAATAATAACCGTAAGGCATACGCTTATAGTAGTTCTATTTTATTACCGTCCACTGAGCACCACAATACAAGAGCGACAATCAATTTAATGGAGCAGCATAATTCCAGATTCTCAAGCTGATACGCACGTACACTCAATTAACAGACAAACCTCACAAGCATACATATTACACTCGAGTATAAACCCGGATAGCACATGGACTCTACTACGATTTTATCAGTGTTTATTTATGTGCATATGACGCTCAAGGCAACAGGTAATATTTCTTATACGGAAGCATACAGGCTGACTTAGACACACGCACACACACACAGAATTGTCAGGAAGTGGAACTATCTGAAGAGTGATGTAGTGAAGGCAGGATCTATACATAGCTTTAGGAAGAGGTACGATAAAGCTCTTGGACCAAGGAAAGTGTGGACCTAGTAGTGACCAGCGAAAAGTGAAAGCCAAGAGGTGTGAATCGACCCCTGTGACCACAAATACGTGGGTACAAATAAGTGAATACACACATGGTCCTGAGTTTCCAATATTTTGTGGAAGTCAACTTGAAGAAAGAGAGAGAGAGAGAGAGAAGGAGAGAGAGAGAGAGAGAGAGAGAGAGAGAGAGAGAGAGAGAGAGAGAGAGAGGAGGGAGAGAGAGAGAGGAGAGAGAGAGAGAGAGAGAGAGAGAGAGAGAGAGAGAGAGAGGAGAGAGAGAGAGAGAGAGAGAGAGAGAGAGAGAGAGAAGGGAGGAGAGAGGAGAGAGAGAGGAAAAAAGAAAAAAAAAGAAGAGAGAGAGAGAGAGGAGAGAGAGAGGAGAGAGAGCAGCACAGGAAAGACGAGAGAAGCCTAACTTAAAAGAGGAGACTACACAGGCACGAGACAATTCCTGCATGAGGCTCAGTGAAAAATGGAACTAGAGGCGGAAGACAGCGAATGAGATTTTGGGGAATATGGTCGGGAAATTCCGGAGGGCAGAGGAGAAATTCATACGCAAGAGTGAGCCTATGGTTAACCCAGAGGTGCAACGAAGCTAAAGTTAAATGTGCTAAAACATGGACACAATATAGACAGCAAATAAAGCATGAAAACAAGGAACTGGCACAAGAGCTAGAAACGAATATGCATGGCGACTTTAAATGTCCAGCTCTCAGGAGAAAATATGAAGAACATCACTCACTTAAAATCATGCCGATCTGCTAAGGAAGTTGTTATAGAAAGACCGGCGTCTGATTTATGCTCTGAAGTGCTCGCCAAGCAGAAAGTCCGGTGTCAAAAGCATTGCCGGCAGAATTTTCGAAGGGACAGGCTGCACCATCTTCTACATTCTAGTTCAAGTGAAGAAACAACAGCCACAAGAACACCAAGATCAGCCGGGATGCCAGGAGCTGTAGATCCGAAGTTTTGTTTGTTCTGCAATAAAGAAAGAACCCGGAATCGACCCCTCTATGAATTCCAAATGGTGACGCAGAAAGTACTGGCAGTGAATAAAAATCAAGTTCTCCACAATATTGTAATTGGTTATCTTGTGACAAATGAGCTTAAATGCCACACAAACTGTTTTATGGAATTCCGGCGCCGATACGATACTATGGTGGTCTAAAATTTATTAATTCAAGACACTGCCCAACACCGGGCCTTCGAAGATGAATTTGCTATGATTGATGAAGATATTTCAGCTGGAAAAAACCCACCTCTCTTGAGAACCTACTACCAGAAGCAGCTTCAGGAAAACTGTGCTTGAACTGACCGCACTGAGTTGAAGAAGGCTGTACTTCAGAGGTACTCTGTCCTTGGAGAGAAGCCTCTTTTGTGACCAACGAAATCATGAATATGACCTTCATTACTGGCCTCCTGCTGGCCTCCGTCGTGGGCTTTTCTATCCTTAACATTGTTATCAGTCTTCAAATGTGTACGAAATCATTTAATAGCACGGCATTTTCAGTGATATAGTGTTTCAAGAAAGAAGTTAATTATTCACCAAGTTACTTTTTAGTGGACCAGTCCATGTCGTATGGGTGTCTTGTTGATGGTGGAGCCCTCACCCCCACACTAGTTTCCCAAGGAGGAACTGCAAGTTTGTAAACTACAAAGATTTATGTTTCAAGAAGCACTTTCAAAGGGTCAAAGGAACCTTATGAATGTCTGTTTTCATATTGTTTGGAAACTTATAGACAATAATCTAACGAAGATGGCACTAGACCATTACAAGGAACAGATCTGCCTTTAAAAGTTGGCCCGATGGTGAAACTATTTGGAAAATAGTCGGAATTCCTCAAAGGTATTAGAAATATAACAGATCTTTTTCAAAACTTTGGAGAAGATCCCATCGAGACCCAGTGCTCTCCAGGTGATCTGTACATCTCCAGTGCTGATGGGAAGACATTCAGGCACTGGGACCAGGCCAAAACGTGGACGGAGAATTCTATCAATAAGAAGCAGACACACGGCTCGTTCTGCACATTCTTCATGCTCTAACATTTTTGTGAGTACCTCCGATTCTGATTTTGTGATCATTCTTACCTATCATTTTCCTCTCTTTGAAGGCACATCTGTTGCCAGATGTGAAGTTTCTCTCAGCTACGGCACTGGGAGGCATCAACGCATTATGAACATCAGGGACATTACTGAAACTTTAGGTAGAAAATTATGCAGTGCCCCTCATCTCTTTGCTGCAGGCACTGGCTATGGTTCAACTTCTAGCTGGAGAGACCGTTCAAAATACCTTCGTTTCAAAGTCTTGGTGAAGAGCCCTGATGCTGTCATTGAGGACATGGGTTCCTTCTAGCTCTTTAATGAACTAGAGATAGAATGTCAGCTCTTTAATTCCCTTGAACATTTTATTATTCAGGCCAATGGAGAAAGTGTTAGTTCGGTGATCAACCTCACAAAGCAGAACTCTTATCCTGGTATGTTTTGGTCACTCATAAGAGCTCCCTCTCTGGTATGTTTTGGTCACTTTTAAGACCTGCCTGTCTGGTATGTTTTGGTCACTTATAAGAGCTCCCCCACTGTAATGTTTTGGTTACTCTTAAGTGTTCCCTCCCTGTAATGTTTTCATCACTTATAGGAGCTCCCTCTCTGGTATGTTATGGTCACTCATAAGAGCTCCCTCTTTGGTATGTTATGGCCACTCATAAGAGCTCCCTCTCTGGCATGTTTCGGTCACTCAAAAGAGCTCCCTCTCTGGTATGTTTCGGTCACTCATAAGAGCTCCCTCTCTGGTATGTTTCGGTCACTCATAAGAGCTCCCCCACTGTAAAGTTTTGATCACTCTTAGGCGTTACCTAACTGTAATTATAAGAGCTCCCTCTCTGGTATGCTCTTGCCATGAACAACTCAATGTAGCATTTTAAACATTAATAACAATTCCACACTCGGTATTTTCAGCGCTAAATTGACAATTAACGTTAACGATAATGTGCTTTAATTTTATACAACGAACAAAGATACGAAAAGTAAATTTAAAATTGTCCTAAGTCGCAATTATCGTCGACTTAATTAATTTGTGACTTAATTTAGGACCATAATCTAGAGTTGTTTTTGTTATATATTCTTAGTTTTACTAAAACTCTTTCTCATTTGCTTTGATATTATATATGTTTTTACAATAAATTACGACGTACACTCATAAGCCTCTCCATTCATTATATTTAGCTATGCTAAAATAATAATAATAATTAATAATAATAATAATAATAATAATAATAATAATAATAATAATAATAATAATAATAATAATAATAATAAAAATGATAATAATAATAATAATAGTAAATAATAATAATAATAATAATAATAATAATAATAATAATAATAATAATAATAATAATAATAATAATAATAATAATAATAATGAAATTTTATAATTACCCATAGTGACCAAAATGATAATAAATTATTGTTTACCAGAATTTACAAACCATCATGTGATAGTCATCTGTATATTAACTAAAATTATCTACTATATTTTTTTCCATAACTGGTAATAGTTACACAAACCTCGTGACCCAGTAAAAGAGATCTATGTATGAAATCAATGCAAGGCGATATTCTGGGTATACCGTTTGGAAACAGGGATATCTAGGTATAACTTTTTGAAAGAGGAGTATCGAGGTATATCGTACTGAAACAGAAGAACTGGACAAAATGTTGACATGATAAATTTAGTAAATTTTGAGACTCTCCAAGCATAGATGTCATCATTATATTCACGAGAAAGCTCTAAACCTATGGGAGTCATATAACGCCTGGGAAAAGGAAGGTAATCAAGTTTGATCTAAATAACAGAATTGGATTAAGAACTCTACACCATCATTAATTAAGGCCAGGGTTCTTTATTCAAAATCTATTTTTTTTAAACTGTGAGCAGCCAAAATTATATTCGACATTTTCATGGTTGATTGGAGATTTATTCAAGGCTTCAACTTTACCATGCTCCTGGAGACTTGTGTGAGATTCAAGGCTTCAACTTTACCATGCTCCTGGAGACTTGTGTGAGATTCAAGGCTTCAACTTTACCATGCTCCTGGAGACTTGTGTGAGATTCAAGGCTTCAACTTTACTATGCTCCTGGAGACTTGTGTGAGATTCAAGGCTTCAACATTACCATGCTCCTGGAGACTTGTGTGAGAGAGAGAATCCACAAAAGTTTAACTTTAATCTGGTTATCAATAATGCGTATATATCTGTGTCTGGACTCATACATAAACATCGAATATTCAGACCTAGGGCTATTGAGAGCAAGTAATGAGGCTGGTTGCTTGGTCTACAGCACCAGGGTGGTCATTAAGGCTACAAATAACCTGTTCAACATTAGTCAGCTCAGTGTATGTATGTATGCCAAGAGATGCACACACCTGTCGGTGGTGTATATATTGTATATTTCTTCTAGTGAGGATGACATAGGATGTAGTTTCGTATATGTACGGTTAAAAGTGTTGTAAATAATAATGATATGATATATTAGTATACATGGATGACTAAAGTGTAATGAACACTTGGGCAGGGGGAGTTATCTTAGGGGGTTTATCCTATGTTTTCTTGTCCTTGGGGGATGAAAGGGGATGCCTGACATTGTGCCTAGTCTCGGGACTCAAGATGGATGGCTACGCCCCTGCTATTAGCTCTATGGCAGGGGATGAGGACGTGTAGGCGCGGCTAGCAGCAGCCACTGGTGTCCTCTGCTACACAGTTCTAAGTCACCTAACGTGATTTAGGAACGTCTAGAATTCTGGTGCTCAGACGCTACACTTACTTTCCAGTCAGAGTCAAAACTTAAAAAAATGCTATGCCATACATATGTCTTAAGCATGTAAACTAATGCTCATTAATAACCCACATGGAGACAGAAACTCAGAGGATCGATTTCGATCTCCCTCTGAGGAGGATCCCACAAGGGAGGTCGAAATATACAGATCAGTCATTCTTCTGAGTTTCTGTCTTCATGTGGGGTAATACTGAGCATTAGTATACATGCTTAACACATGTATGGCATAGCATTTTTTGAAGTTTTGACTCTGAATGAAAAGTAACTGTAGCTTCTGAGCACCAAAATTCTAGACGTTTCTAGATCACGTTAGGTGACTCAGACCTGTGTAGCAGAGGACACCAGTGGCCATCCCCTGCCATAGACCCAATAGCAGGAGAGTAGCCATCCATCTTGAGTCCCGGGACTAGGAACAATGTCAGGCATCCCCTCTCATCCTCCAAGGACAAGAAAACATAGGATAACCCCCCTAAGACAACTCCCCCTGCTCTAGAACAAAAACCTATTGGTGAAAACTCCATAGGGAAAAAAGAAAAAAAACGAATAAAATCCTCTCAGTAAAACTGAAAAAATGGACATAAAAACTTTCACTTTGGTTAGGTGAGGTAGGTTTATGGTAGGGTTAAGTTAGGTTTGACCAGCTGGGTTTATTGTCCTGGTTTTAGAATGCATACAGGAACATGTTACTCCCGAAAAAAATGTGGACGAATGAAACAAACCGGCGAGAAAACTCATCAAAGTTAAAAGTACAGGTATCATTAAAAATAGGTTGAACAAATATATGAGAGAGATTGGTTGTGTTTGAGAAGAACCTGTCTAGCATGGGCCAGTAGGCCTGTTACAGTACTTGTCCAGTCTTATGTTCTTAGGTAAAAGGACACAGTTGTGCAACTAATGAGACATTTTATTACGACGTTTCGCTCTCTTGAAGCTTTGTCAATCCAATACAAACAATACACGAACACAGAAGGTACACACACACACACACACAAGGTGTGTGTTAAGGGAAATCGGCCTGACAACACTGGAGGACAGGAGGGTCAGGGGAGACATGATAACAACATACAAAATACTGCGAGGAATTGACAAGGTGGACAGAAACATGATGTTCCAGAGATGGGACACAGAAACAAGAGGTCACAATTAGAAATTGAAGACTCAGATGAGTCAAAGGGATGTTAGGAAGTATTTCTTTAGTCATTGAGTTGTCAGGAAGTTGAACAGTCTGGCAAGCGAAGTAGTGGAGGCAGGAACCATACATAGTTTTAAGACGAGGTATGATAAATATCATAGAGCAGGGAGAGAGAGGACCTAGTAGCGACTAATGAAGAGGCGGGGCCAGGAGCTATGAATCGAACCCTGCAACCACAAATAGGTGAGTACACACCTATATATATATATATATATATATATATATATATATATATATATATATATATATATATATATATATATATATATATATATATATATATATATACATGTATATATACAGATATATAGATATATCCATACAAGTAAACACACATTATGCTAAAGTTATGCCAGATATTTTTTTGGCTTCATGGTCAGCAGATGGGCGTGGTATACCAGAGAACACCAAAAGGGAAGAAAGAAAACATCACTGTGGATGGCCACGAACAGAGATAAAGAGAAAAGTACAGGAAGAATGAAGCCAAATTATTTTCAAAGCCAAAAGAGAATGAGAAGGGGACGTGGGTGGAATGAAAAAGTAGCGAGTTAAGAAGCCATTAACATACTCGCTCTCCATCAGTGCAATTTCAAGACCAGTTGCCTCCAACATTATTATTATTATTATTATTATTATTATTATTATTATTATTATTATTATTATTATTATTATTATTATTATTATATTAATAATAATAATAATAATAATAATTATTATTATTATTATTGTTGTTGTTGTTGTTGGTATTGTGATCATTGTATAGTTATTGTTTTCTTTCTCCACCTTCAGTTACGTAAAGCATTTTACAATCACAGTTATACATTGCGAAACTTTGCAGATACATTTAAAGTTAAGCCAATTGTAAGTTAGTTGATCAAGCATTTCCAGAAATTTTGAAAACTTTCATAGGTTTCCGAACAGATGCCGTTTCTTAGAGCACTGACGTATGAGTGAGGACTTGGGAACTGAACCTGTCTACTTTGGATAACTGGAGAATAAGAGGAGACAGGTATACGATACCTGGAGAGGGGGGAATATACATGGAGGGTGTTTCGGGGGTCAACGCCCCTGTGACCCGGTCCGTGACCAGGCCGCTGGGCCTAGTCACAGGACCTGACTGGGTTGAAAGGATAGGATCAGAAACAAGAGGACATGGACGGAAGCTAAAATTAAGAAAGTACCGTAGAGGCTTCAGGAATTTCTTTAGTGTCAGGGTGTTTAGGAAACTGGATGATCAGGATGAAGATGTGGTAGAGGAGAAGTCCATAAATTGCCTCATACGTAGCTACGATAGTGCCCAACGAGCTAGGAATATGCAAAACCAGATGATAGTTAAGATTTGCAATCAGGATTGAAACTGCGTTCGTCGAAACAAGACCACATAAATACATTTAGGTGCACACAACTGGTTGAGTACTGTTATAAATGATAGTGGCTTCAGGGCTGCCTGAGTGACCACAGCGTGTAGCTAGTCATATGCATGAACTCAATGTATTTTTACAGTACAATTGGCGAGCGTGACCAATGCACGCTCCGGGGGTGAGGTGGCAAGGACCTCTTGCTCAGCAACAGTCAGAATAATGTTCTACGTGCTCACAAGACAGCCCTAAATATGCACAAATAGATATATACATTTATTAGATATAAGACATTTGCAACCCATGATAATGCAAAGAACATTTTGCCCACACATCGTGCTCTAGCTATCATACCTGCAGTGTGCGGATATAACGATTCGAAAGGCCTCCCTAACAACAATAAATTCACTGACTAGGCCAAAGAGTACTCAAATAATCTTTATGTGAGGACCACAGTACAGTTGCTCACCCTAATTTAATATGATAGGTCAATAGAAGACAAATTATACAGACAATTTATCAGTATTTTTTTTGTCTCTATGTTAGCATTGATCTCTCATTGACAAGTATTCAATACACTTACGTATTATTATTATTACTTCTATATAGAGATCCCGCTACCATACGGGTCCAGTGGATTCAATATCTGATAAACTGTCCTGTACTTCTGTCCATGAAATGTGAAATTTACAAAATCTAAAAAAAAAACAATTATTTTAAGGAGCACCGACGATCGACTCAACCATCTCGCACATAGTGTCAATAAATTTATAGTCAGCATGTTGGTTAAAACTTTTGTTGCTATATAAACGAACATCGTAGGTTCTGTCTGAAGTACAAGAAAAAAAGGTAGAACCAAATCCCTTGCTCAGGCTGCAGTTCACCGAGACACAAACATCAAGGATTGCATGAATCCCCTAATACATGATTAAGACAAACTCACTCAGAGGTATAAACCTCTCCATGCATATATTAAGGATTTTAAAGTTATAGAGGCAGTATTCTGTTTGCCAGGAGACATGGGAATATTATGACTCGGTAAATGGAGTTTTTGGTAATTTTGACAGAGGTCTTCCGCTGCACTAAAAGATCAGTTTGATTATTATTTAAACGACCCTCATTAGTAAACAGGACAACAAATTATGTAATGAATATTTATTAGATAATAAAAGAATACGGGTAAATAGATAAGGAAGATTTCTCAGCAAGATTAACAGGCAGAACAAGAGGCAAGAAATGCAATAAAACAGCGGCACTGAAAGAACACTAGATAATATTTATTAACAAGTTGATTGGTAGACAGAGAGACAGAAATTGTCGACAGATATCTCAAGGATACTTTGTGCAGAGCAAATTTTTATTTACAGACTGTATAACGAAGACTTTTACTTAAGGTTAAAGAAAGAATCGTCTTTCGACCAGAGACATAGAGTGCTGGAGTAAGATCCAAGAGAAGGCAGCGTATGTTGTGACCACTAGAAAATTTACGTAGTGAGTTGCAGACTGCTGGAGGTGGTAGTTTGGGACTACAACTACTGGGAACTTTTTGCAAAATTTGCATGACAACTATTTTCTTGTAACTACAAATAGACATTAAAAAATAATCACATCACAACCTCACCACCACAACCACCTCCACCACCTCCCCCACCATCACCTCCCCACCATCACTACTACCACCAACTCCCCTACCGTCACTACTACCACCACCTCCCCACCATCACTACTACCACCACCTCCCCCACCATCACTACTACCACCACCACCACGACCACCACCACCACTACCACCACTACCACCATCACATTCACTACCACCCCATGATCACCACTGTAACAGCCACTACCGTTGCTACCAACACGAACACCACCACAATCACCACGATGAGTACCACCTCAACCTTCCTTAAAACCACCACCCCACCATTACTACAACCACCATTCCCACTACTACTCCCCCCCCCACACACACACACCATCCCCACCATCACCACTCACACAATATACGCTGCGCAGACCACATACTATTATTATTCCTAACTACGATTTGCATATCACCTTCAATATATCACAGGCAATGTTATAGGAGACAGAATATCGCTATGAGGTATTCTGTATTTGGCTGACGAACTAAGACACTGGAGGCTGACTGGAGGGAAGCACTCTCTGGAGGAGAGACGCATTTAAGAGTTTCGTGATTGAACGTAAGGACGAAGTAAAAGGCGTCGTAAAGTCTGGAGCCTCCGTTCATTAATCCAACGGAAACAAATAGACGTCTGTCTTTCACTTTGTGTTTCATACACTGGATGAAACAGACGACTTTATAGCTTTACGTTGCAATAAATAAGGAATCCGTTCGTTAACTGCGGCTCTATCTCCGATCAGCGATGCTGTTGGTACTCAACCACAGACAAAAATAAATTGAGAACGGAGTAGGAGAGTGAAAAAAAAACTAGAGGGAAGCTAAACACAAACATATAATACATCTTATAAAAACAGAAAATCATCAGATTATTTACAAAATTGTACACGAATCCAGCCATAAGTGAAGGCCATGACCGAAACTCTAACACACCCTCATATGTATGGCAACATACCCTCATTCCAGCTTAAAACTACAAAACACACTTCAACCTCAGTTCAAAAATACACTAATACTAAAAGACCAAAATACACTCACACCAGAAGTCCATAATCAGTCAAGGAGATAGAGATAACCCAGTAAGCCAGGAGATAGAGATAACCCAGTAAGCCAGGAGATAGATAGAGGTAGGTCATGATTCAAAACTGAGGTGCAAGCAGTAAGTAGGTACCTTGGTGTTAGCCGACTATTGTGGGACGCACCCCAGGGAAGGGGTGCTCGACTTTGAAAAGAGCTGAGATAGAATACAGCCTTAGTCTGTAAATTCAGCTGATTGACACTGGTTAAAAAACCACAACAGGATCACTGTCCTTCGAACAAGCATATAAATGAACACAAGTCCTGCTTCGAGTATTTAATCATTATCATAATAATCATCTTTATTTCTACAAGTACATATGTGTACATGTACATCAATGACATACCACTATACAGAAAGGCCCTCATGCTGAGCATTTCGGGCAAATTAGGCCAATTTTGTCCCCAGGATGCGACCCACACCTGTCGACTAACACCAAGGTGCCTATTTTACTGCTAGGTGAAAAGGGACAGCAGGTGTCTTAATGAAAACACCATACTGTTTCCGCTCGTACCGGGGGTCGACCCCCTAACCTCAGTGTGTGAGCTGAGTGGGCTACGGGACACCTGAACGATAAGTAACTTTTTTTTAGATAACAGCTAACATTAGCTCATCGACCAGATTTCAATATCAGAAATGATAGCTTAAAATAACCTGTACACTCATTTTCCTTCTTTTATTATTATTATTATTATGATTATTATTATGATTATTATTATTATTATTATTATTATTATTACGGCATTCATGAACTGAGTGCTAAACCCGCAGGGATCATACAGCTCCTGGGGAATAGGAAGGGGGGAGACGATAGACAATCTATTCGATCCAGTGAAGAGGACAGGTCCAGTTCTCAGATTCAAGAGCCCATCATCGGGCTCTTGATTCTGAGAACTGGCCACGAATGCATATAAAAGTCGATTTGCATTTTTTTTTTTATTATTGTACTTATTGACTAACGGTTCCCAGTAATCAGTAGATAGGAAATATTATCGCCTGATTAATCAGTTAATCTTATCTCAGTTATCAAACGCACACACCGGTCTTCCTACCCCAAGGATTACCAGTGCTCGCGCTGCCTTCCCCGCGATTACCTGCTCGCGCTGCCTTCCCCGCGATTACCTGCCTCAGCAGCGCTAAATACGGAGAGGTGTTGTAAAAACCTGGTGTATAATACCGACAAATTGTAGTAAATGGCACATAACGGACACTCAGGACATTTTTGTTCATGGAGTAAACAAGGTCCCAGGACCCAAACGTTTGGATAATAAAATGTCCTAAATGTCTGCTTATGTGTCATTGATCACAACGGAGAAGTATTCTTGATCAAGGGGATACACAAGTGTGCTCTGGAATAATAACTTACAGGAGCTGACGGAAAACTCTTTTCAGACGTGAACTAAGAAATTTATCTCGAATTTGAGGATGGAAAAGAGCAGTATTGTGTACCTAGAGTGACTTACTGGTCTATTTCATACTAACATCTCTCTACCGTAGAGTTTGCAGAAGCCAAAATGTCTTCTGGAGGCTCTGATGCGATCCTGGACAACGGGCTGACGTGCTCAGTGTGCCTGGAAAATTATGACGAGCAAGAGCGACGGCCCTTGCTGCTCCCCGCATGCGGTCACACCTTCTGCAAACACTGCCTAACTGACATCGCAGCCAGGGAGGCGGACGCAGGTAAACACGACCTCTCTCTGCAACGGACAGGTTCAACGCATTAATCTCTACTGTTATTGTTTTCATGCTTGAGAAATGGAAGATAATCAGGTTCGATCTGAGAACAGAGAAGATAGCTATACTTCCCCGGAACACGGCTTGAAAAGGGTATTAAATACCGACAAGTTGATTAATAATAAGACATATATGCAACAGTTTGGTATCTTTATTGCTGGAACGTTTCGCCTACGCCAGGGGGTCCCAAACTTCAGCTCATCGACACCTTCATGAAGTTTCAGATTGTTCATCGACCCACAAACATTATGATATTAATTTAATTAATGGTCCTTTAACTAATAGTACTACGAACAACAACAACAACAACAACAATAATAATAATAATAATAATAATAATAATAATAATAATAATAATAATAATAATAATAATAATAATTAAAATGGTAATATTTAAGTTGTGAAAAATATAAGATTTACCATATCTGTTTTGCTGAAACTGTTGATATCATTAATGGTCAGGATGTATCAGATGAGCATCAACGTGGACACTAATATTTGGTTGATGATGGGTGAGCTGTAGTGGTAAGTCTCCACTGTCTTCCACGTTCCGTCTGTTCCTCTGCTTAGACAGAATTGCATTTTTAAGGTAAAAAAACAGAAGTGAAACTAATGTGACAGTTTATTGTGGCAACGTTTCGCTCTCCAGGATCCATTTATCGACCTCTTTTGAGAGTCCCAACGACCCTTAATGGGTCGATATTGACCACTTTGGGGAACTCTGGCCTACGCGGTAGGCTTCTTCGGTCAAATACAAAGAATGGACTGAAGGCAGCAGAAGTGTATTTGACTGAAGAAGTCTACCGTGTAGGCGAAACGTTTCAACAATAAAAATACCTAGCTGTTGCACATGTGTCTTACTAATCAGTACCTACATAGGTTGAAGAGTATGCGAAACGTTCTGCCAATAAAAGCTGGTTCACGTTCCTTTGCATTCCACGGTCACATTAGCTTCTGTTCGACATTTCACCTCCTATTACCATCATCTGTTAATTAGAAAATAATAATTCGGAAAAATAAAAAGCCATCTTAATGCTGGAAATCTATTTTCATTCATCAGACGAGAATGTGATGAGTAGGGATGTGGTCCAGCTGCTTCAGCATGATGAATAAAATCATGCCTCCTGCCTCCATAATGATAATGATGATGATTTCACCACTATAAAACCGCCAGTTTTGTTACGGTTGCTCTTATTGTTTGCTGTTCTTCTTGTTCCTTTTCTTGTTTTTTTCTTCATTTTCTTCTTTTTCTTCTTCTTCTCCTTCTTCTTCTTCTTCTTCTTTATCTTCTTCATTTTCTTCTTCTTCTTCTTCTTCTTCTTCTTCTTCTTCTTCATTTTCTTCTTCCTCTTCTTCTTCATTTTCTTCTTATTTTTCTTCTTCTTCTTCTTCTTCTTCTTCTTCTTCTTCTTCTTCTTCTTCTTCTTCTTCTTCTTCTCTTCTTCTTCATTTTCTTCTTCCTTCTTCTTCTTTTCTTCTTCTTCTCTCTTCTTCTTCTTCTTCTTCTTCTTCTTCTTCTTCTTCTTCTTCTTCTTCTTCTTCTTCTTTATCTTCTTCATTTTCTTCTTCTTCCTCTTCTTCTTCTTCATTTTCTTCTTCTTCTTCTTCTTCTTCTTCTTCTTCTTCTTCTTCTTCTTCTTCTTCTTCTTCTTCTTCTTCTTCATTTTCTTCTTCTTTCTTCTTCTTCTTCTTCTTTTCTTCTTCTTCTTCTTCTTCTTCTTCTTCTTCTTCTTCTTCTTCTTCTTCTTCTTCTTCTTCTTCTTCTTCATTTTCTTCTTCTTCTTCTTCTTCATTTTCTTTTTCTTTTTCTTCTTCTTCCTTTTCTTCTTTTATTTTCTTCGTTTTCTGCTAGTTTAGTTTCCTATTACGTGTACGTAATACAAAAACCAACTAGAAGAAAAGAAAGAAGAGCGAAAAAGAAGTAAATGAAAATCGAGGTAAAAAATCGAATAAGAACAGGAAACAATCAAAACAACCACTACAACAACCCCATCATAAACAACCACTACAACAACCCCATCATAAACAACCACAACAAACCAACCTCCCCACCATAATCAGCCACAACAACCACCCCCCGCCATAAACAACCACTACAACAACCCCATCATAAGCAACCACAACAACCCCCCGACATAAACAACCACAACAACAACCCCATCAAAAACATCCACAACAACCCCCCTCCGCCATAAACAGCCACAACAACCACCCCCTGCCATAAACAACCACAACAACCTCCCCTGCCATAAACAACCACAACAACCACGCCGCGGTGATTCACACAATCATTCTGGTAACCCAAGATATTTGTATTGACATTATTATCAAATATTGATGGACCAAGTAAGGAGCCCCGGGGAACACCGCATGATTCCGAGAGAGAGATGTTGGTTTATTTACGGCCTATTATCCTGCAATTTACTGCTAACTCTCGTATAATTCACTCCTAACTCTCCTATGATCTATTGCAACAAAAAATCCCCATGCTGAAGCAACAAAAGGAAGGTATACTATATTAAATCCTCTCCGGAATTCAATGGTAAACATCAATGAATATATATATATATATATATATATAATATATATATATATATATATATAATTATATATATATATATATATATATATATATATATATATATATATATATAAAAAAATTTTTAGGGAGGTACCTCTGGAACTGTGTTGGGGACCCTCATCCTCAGTGAAAAGAATAAACTTGCTTCGAGGAAAACTCAAGGTTCTCCGCGTTTAATATGGGAATAAAGAAATGCGTGAATATGTTAGCAGATATATCCCTCAGCATTATACGCATTTTATCATAGCTCTATTTCCGTGAAGTGTTACGCCCGTCCGGGTCATTCAGCGTAAAGTGCGGAGGAGACTCACACCTCCGTCTACTGATGTTGATTTCTAAACTATTCTCCCAGCCTGGCTTTTCCCGTCACTATAAGAACAGAATGTCAGTCTTTTTTGAAGTCTCAATCCAATTGCCATTTTGCATCAACCTGTGATTAACTTATTCCAGGAAAAGCTTTTTTGTCCCTATTGTAAATTTATTTCATCTCTTTTTATTAAAGTAAATAATAATGGTGGCCCTTGTGAAAGTAGCTTGAGCAGTATTTATGGTTATAAATACTAGCAAGTTAAGAGTCACTGTAGAGTGCTGAGTCAAGGTAAACTTCTGAGACGACCATCTTGAAGCATGAGTGGAGGAGACATGATGTCTTATAGAAGTCCTCAGTATGTTTGGGACGTCATGAAGCTTAACTGTAGGAGAGATGATGTCTTATAGGAGTCTTCAGTGTGGCTGAGACGTCTTGAAGCGTGAGCGTTGGTCACATGACGTTGTTATATTTAGAGCATACTTTACCGACAAGTACAGGAATAAGACATTCGTTTAACACTTGGGTATCGTTATTTCAGAGATGTTTTTCCTGCATAACAGGCTTCTCCAGTCGAATGGAAAGATCATTAAAATACTGTCGACAGTGGAAGGAGAGACTGAGATGTACAATCCCTCAGTAATGATAGAAGTGGAGGGGTAATTTGGGGTGTTTGGTTCTTATTCTTGATAGAAGTTGCTCACTCCATAGCATTGATCACTCTAAAGCAGAGGCACAGTGATGAAACTCAATATACTTGACCAGAAGTGAGGTGAAGCGGTTGGAGACGTCGTCCCAGGAGATGGGGTCTACCAACAGGCCAAATGGCCCATGCTAGGAAGGTGCCTATTAAGTTCAGCACATGAGAATATGGCAGTTAGCTAGGGAACAATAAGGCTGACATGTTATTTGTGACAAGGGTAGAATTTGAGAAGGACCTGCCAAACATGGGTCAGGTGGAGTGCTAATAGGCAATTCATCCTCTGATGACATCAACCACCGCTCCTCACTTTTGGCCCAGCGTTTATAAAAATAAATAAACGTTAGAAATACACGTTTGTTAATTTACTAAGTACTGACACTCAGATCACACTGACCAGAGGCGTTGATACAACAATTCAACTACATTTTGTTTTAAGTGGGAAACGCCTGATCCACTCTCAGAGTAGACTGGAGAGCATAGCAACCCGGCATTACAAACGGGTCTATAGCTCCATCATTGTCCCTCTACTTCTATTAAGGTTCTATTAAGCTTAAGGGTCCGAACACCTTAGTGTTTAGTCTTTTCTTCAACCATATTTTAGTCGCGCTATGAAGAGCGAACCCTTGTCAGAACAAAAGCTTGCTCTTTACCTGAGCGCCTTTATTTTAAATATTTTCGCTAGTACACTTTTGTATACAGTTCTTCAGATACCTTTTTGTGTCCTTCGTTGGCCACAATTATTCCTCCATCTCTGTCCTCTTCAGGTCAGTTTATGTGTCCTGCTTAATTTAGAGTTCTTCAGCCCTCAAGTACCTTCCTGCGGTCACTGTAGTTCAAAGTTCCGACTCCTCGTTTGCCTTCAAGTACCTTCCTGTATCCGGCATAATTGGCAGTTTCTCTTACTCTCCTCCTACAGGTAACTTCCAGTGCGCAGCGTGTCGAAAGCCTCAGCCAGTGAAGGATGTGCAGGATCTGCCGGTCAACTACTCCCTCCTGGAGGTGGCTCGGCTGGATACCCTCATCTCCTCTCAGGGAAAGCTACTTCAGCAGGATGCTCAGCAGACGAGGAAGGTGGTGAGTGAATATCCTCGTCCGTAGTAAGTTTTCTGAAGCCACTGTGTGAATAATGCGGTCGTGGAGAGTTTTTACAGTCACCGGTGCCAGGTCTGTGCCCAAGTCTTTGGCCAGGTCTGTGCCTAGGTCTGTGGCTAGGTCTGTAACCAGGTCTGTGGCAAGGTCTGTGGCAAGGTCTATGACTACTAGGAAGTGTACAGAACAACCACCAGGAAGTATACAGAACAACTAACAAGAAGTGTACAGAACAACTAACAGGAAGTGTACAGCACAACCAACAGGAAGTGCACAGAACAACCAACAGGAAGTGTACAGAACAACTAAAAGGAAGTGTATATTACAACTAAGAGGAAGTGTACAGAACAGCTAACTGGAAGTGCACAGAACAACCAACAGGAAGTGTACAGAACAACTAAATGGAAGTGTATATTACAACTAAGAGGAAGTGTACAGAACAGCTAACTGGAAGTGCACAGAACAACCAACAGGAAGTGTAGAAAGCAACTAGGCAAACAGTGACTTTTTCAACTGAAGACAGAGACGACATACGAAGCCAGAATATTACCTGAATAATATCTACAGTATATTTGCAGAATATCTACTGTCTTCACGAATCTCTGTATTGAATTGAAAAAGCCACTGGATGGCGAAACGTTTTCAAATAAAGATTTCCAGGTGTTGCACACGTTTCTAATTCCTCACTATGGGCCATTCTCAGATGGTAATTTTCTTGTAATCGAATCTCCAGGTCTGATGGAACCCAGACTTTTAAGTTCTCGTTGGTAATGAACTAATATTGATATGCCTGACAATATCCTCATCGTTTTACTGAAGTCTTCCAAATCGCACTGACAGGTCATTGCTTCATGCATGCAACCCATCCCTTGTGATGTAGCATGACAGGAAAACAATGCTAGCTTTTGTTCCCAGTCTGCATCTTTCATGTAGAAGAGAGGTAGGTCTGTTGACATAGCCATTTACGTTTAATATAAAATAGAGAAACGCTGATTCCGACTCCACCCCATATCACCAGCCTTTACACTGCCCGAAACACCAGCAATCGATACCACCCTCACCACAATCATTCACCCCAGCAACCAAGACCAACCCCTAACACAACCCTTCAGACCAGCAACCGAGACCAACCCCCCACTACAACTCAATACACCAGCAACCGAGACCAAATCCCAACACAATCCTTCACCTCGGCAACCAAGACCAACCCCTGACACAACCCTCCAGACCAGCAACCGAGACCAACCCCCCACTACAACTCTACACACCAGCAACAGAGACCAACCCCTACCACAACCGTCCAAACCAGCAACTGAGACAGTCCCCCTACCACAACCCTTCCCCCCCATCGCCAGCCATAACGTCTCCTGGGTATCTTAATGTATCGAGATATACAACACACTTCCTCACTGCCACCTGCCCAGGTATGGTCAAGTGTTTACTAACCGAACATATGTTAAAACATGTTCGTGCCAGTGTGGTCTAGGGCAGACTTTTATTTTTTTGCTTACTTTACTTTGCCTCTAATATATTTGTCAGTGAAAATCAGGTGACGCGGGTCTTTAATAATATCGTGACCTGTAGTAAGTTACTGTAAGCAAAACAGTAAATCTTTGTGAATCTTTCAGTATAAGGAAGCGTGGAGGCTCTATCCTCCGTCCAGTAACCGTGAGACGACCAAGCTACTGAATTGTCGTACAATGTAGAGCATCGTGTTCTCATTTGGCATAGTTGTTCTACTGCCCAAAAGAAATAATTCTTGAGGTATCTATTGAACTGTGGGAGAGAGAGAAACATGTGTTAGGAAAATAATCTCTCAGAGCTTTTGACAAATGAACAGATTGTACTGTGTTAAGAGTCTGGATATGGAACATGTTTCTTGTGATTTTTTGTGTGTGTGTGTGTGTGTGTGTGTGTGTGTGTGTGTGTGTGTGTACTCACCTATATGTGATTGCAGGGGTCGCGTCACAGCTCCTGGCACCGCCTCTTCGCTAGTCGCTACTGTGTAACTCTCTCCCCGCTCGAAGAACCATATCATACCTCTTCTTAAAGTTATGTATGGATCTTGTCTCCACTACTTCACTCTCCAGATTATTCCACTTCCTGACAACTCTACTGCTAAAGAAATACTTCCTTACATCATTATGGTTCATCTGAGTTTTCATCTTCCAGTTGTGGCAACTTGTTCTTGTGTTCCATCTCTGAAACATTCTAGCCCTGTTCACCTTGTCAACTAATCTCAGTATTTTTATACGTCGTTATCATATCCACCCTTTCTCTCCTATCATATAGTGTCATCAGGTTGAGTTTCCTTAACCTCTTTTCATAAGATATTCCCTCAGCTCCACGACTAGTGTTGTTGCAAACTTTTGCACTTTCTGTAATTCCTTGACGTGTTTGACCAGGTGTGTGTTCAAAACTGTTGCTGCGTACTCCAGTATGGGCTTGACTTTATGAATGATTCCTTACTTAGATGTCGAAATGCTATTCGCAGGTTTGCCAAGCAGCGGTTATTTCACGGATGTGTGTCTCAAGGCACGTTCTCGGAATAATGCTCATCCCATGATCCTTTTCCTTAAAGGACGTTTGTATCCTTTGATCCCTAGTCTGTACTCCGTCTGCGGTCTTCTTTGTCCTTCTTCAAGCATCGTAACTTCTCACTTGCTGGGGTTAAACTTCATGAGCCATTTGTGGGGCCAGCCTTGCAGCCTTGTATTCTCCTCATTAGTTTCACATCATCAGCGAACAGGGACACCTATGAAATTCTATTCCTTCAATCACATCATTCACACATTCAAGAAAGAGCACAGGACCTAGGACTGACTCTTGTGGAACCCCCACTGGACACATGGGGCCACTCTGACACCTCATCACGTAACAACACTCGTTGTTTCCTTCCAGTCAGGTATTTCCTGATCCATTGCTGTGTGTGTATATGTGTGTGTACTCACCTAGTTGTGGTTGCAGGGGTCGATTCACAGCTCCTGGCCCCGCCTCTTTTCTGGTCGCTACTAGGTCACTCTTCCTGCTCCATGAGCTTTATCATACGTCTTCTTAAAGCTATGCATGGATCCTGCCTCCACTACATCACTTCCCAGACTATTCCACTTTCTGACAACTCTGTGACTGAAGAAATACTTCCTAACATTCCTGTGATTCATCTGAGTCTTCAACTTCTAATTGTGACCTCTTGTTGCTGTGTCCCATCTCTAGAATATCCTGTCTCTGTCCACCTTGTCTTTACCTCTCAGTATTTTATATGTTCTTATCATATCCCCTCTATCTCTCCTGTCCTCCAGTGACGTCAGGTCGATTTCCCTTAACCTCTCCTTGTGTGTGTGTGTATGTAAATATATATATATATATATATATATATATATAGGATGGGGTCCACCTCTAGTGCAAATTGTGGGACCCATAGCCTCGGAGAAGTGGATAAAAAGGCATCAAGGAAGAATATTTGGATTTCTTCCTGAAGCCGTTTGAATATTCCACTTCTCCTACCACCCCATCCTATATACACACATACATACATATAAATGCTTTATTAATAGACAGAATACATTTATAAAACACACAAACGTGAACATGAATACAATGGTACAATATGTCAAAGATTATGAATCTCCTCCAGCTCCTCCGAAGCCGGACGCGAGCCGAGTATGCAGCATGCGTTTCCCCTCTGGATGGCCACGCTGAGACGCTGGAACATGAACGTGGCTGCCCTTGGGTCCCTGGTGGTGTCGATGAGTCTGGAACCCAGCTCTTTAAGGATATATATATATATATATATATATTATATATATATATATATATATATATATATATATATATATATATATATATATATATATATATATATATGTCGTGCCGATTAGGTAAAACTTGCGATTTTGGCTTAAATAGCAACTCTCTTCTTGCCATATAAGACAAGCGAAATTTTGTGATGCAATAATTTCGCAAAAATCATTCTGAACCTAACGAAAAAATATAGTTAATTGTGTTTGTTTATTATTAAATTATTGTTAACGTATCTAAAATATATTTACTTGGGTTAGGCTAAATTAAATTGCGCTTGTTATAATAAGGTTAGGTAGGTTTTCTAAGTTTCTTTTGGTACAAAATTATAAATTTTACATTAACATAAATGAAAAAATATATCTTTAAACGTATAAGAGAAAAGTTTAGAAAGGACTTAATTTTAAATGAGTTCTTGCTAATTGACCAGTTTTACCTAATCGGCACGACATATATATATATATATATATATATATATATATATATATATATATATATATATATATATATATATATATATATATATATATATATATATATATATATATATATATATGTCGTGCCGATTAGGTAAACTGGTCAATAGCAAGAACTCATTTAAAATTAAATACTTTATAAAAATTTCTCTTATACGTTTAAAGATATATTTTTTATTTATGTTAATGTAAAATTTATAATTTTGAACCAAGAGAAACTTTGAAAAACTACCTAACCTATTACAACAAGCGCAATTTAATTTAGCTAACCCAACTAAATATATTTTAGATACGTTAACAATAATTTAATAATAAACAAACACAATGTAATATATTTTTTCGTTAGGTTCAGAATGATTTTGCGAAATTATTGCATACACAAATTTTCGCTTGTCTTATATGCAAGAAGACGTTGCTATTTAAGCCAAAATCAGTTTTACTAATCGGCACATATATATATATATATATATATATATATTATATATATATATATATATATATATATATATATATATATATATATATATATATATATATTTCGTAAGATAATGGATAATTGTTAACTGGCTGATAATAATAAAATTGGTACACCTTGTCTGATAGTAGAATTTTTTTTTTCTTTTGTCTGATAATGGACTCACGTTATCTTGTGGGGTAGTTGTACCAACAACGTTGAGAGAAACTTGTAAGTGCTTAAAGGTACTTCCAAACTTAAAGTTGAGAGAATCTTATAGTGGGACATACGTTAAACTGCCTGTTAACGGTACATTATACACTATATAACAGAGGGTCGTACTCTATTTTTGGTGTCGAATAACAGATTTATGGAGCACGCTTTATAATGTGACTGATTTAAAAATCTAAAGAAAAACAGAGGTTAAAAGGATACAAGGTGGTGTTGTGTGAAGCAACACGTCAACCAGTCACTCATTCCTTGAAGATTACAATAACAACAGCTGGAGGACAAGAAAAAACAAAGGTAGTAAAACAAACTAAGCGGGTTTAGTGTTGCTTGCTTGCTTTAGAATTCAACTCGGAACGTATTTGTTGCTACTGCGCACCTGCTAGTGTAGAATATAAATAAAAAAACTCTAAGCTAACTTGCACAAAAGTTTGAGCAAAGTAATATTTTTACTTCTTGAATAGTTTGCTCTTCCAAGGTTCAAAAAAAAAAAAAGAAAATCACTTTCTCGCCCATGTTTTTATAAGCCGGGTTCAATTTAAACATCGTGGCGGCCATGAATCGTGGAGTACAAAGACTGCATCCGAAAAGGACAAAACAAATGGGCAATGTTTGTATAACAAATCCCAGACAGCGTTCAAAGACTGGAGGCAATTCATTACACGAGCCGTCAATACTCTCATCCAAACAGCTACACAAAGCAATCCAAACTAAAGCCTTCTCCATTTCCATACTGAACTTAGGCAAACACCATCGTTAACCACCCTTCAGTTGTTGTAATGTATACAGGATCACATGTACACGCACACACACACACAGGCGGGGCCAGGAGCTAAGTCTCGACCCCTGCAACCACAATTAGGTGAGTATAATTAAGTGAGTACACACACACACACACCACAAGATTATGATAAATCTCATGGAGCAGGAAGAGTGACCTGGTAGCGACCAGTACAAAGGCGGGGTCAGGAGCTGTGAATCGACCCCTGCAACCACAACTAGGTGATTACACACACACACACACGTACTAGTCTTAGTCCCACGAACTTATGCCATTGTCTAAATAATACAAGATACCCAGCAGTCTATGACCTCTTTATTATTATATTCAGGGGAAAGCATTAAACGCTTTTGGGTCATAGAGCAGTTGGGGTGGGTGGGTTTTAATTAGGTTTGATCCGAGAGAGTGGGAGGGAAAGGCAGCTTTAATTCCTTGGCTCAAAAACCTTTTACCAGTATCAAGACATCTCACCTGATGGGTCTGCCTTTACATTCAACAAGCTGTAGACTTTTTTTCCCCTCGTGTATGTTGGTTTCAGGTCGTCTCAAATGCGTTGCAAACCTCATTATTTTCTTATATCGTTGCATAAAGCAATCTCTTTTTTTCCCTTTATTCTTAATTGTCATACAGACACCTGCAAATTTATTCATATCTACGATGAAAGGTAATTTTACAAATTAGAACTTTATTTACCAAAATAAAAATGCAAATCAATAGGTGTATTACTATTAATGATGTATATATATATGTATATACATATATTCAAAACTACCACGGGGGGAGTAGAATGATAGATCTAGGTCTTTCGTGTTGTAATCAACTCATCATCAGGAGCTTGCAAAATTGCAGAAAAGAGGAGGATGTCCAAGCAAGTACGTTCCCAGAGGACCGCCTTCACCGCCTAGAGCTATCATTCTATTCCCCCATGGTCGTTTTGCATCTTGTATCGCTTGGTTTACGATATTTCCTATAATATATATATATATATATATATATATATATATATATATATATATATATATATATATATATATATATATATATATATATATATATATATATATATATATACTGCCGATTAGAAACTGGCCATTAGAAGAACTCATCTAAAATTAAGTCCTTTCTAAAATTTTCTCTTATACGTTTAAAGATATATTTTTTCATTTATGTTAATGTAAGAATTTATAACTTTGTACCAAGAGAAACTTTGAAAACCTACCTAACCTTATTACAACAAGCGCAATTTAATTTAGCCTAACCAACTAAATATATTTTAGATAGCGTTAACATTAATTTAGTAAAAACAAACACACTGAAATATTTTTTCGTTATCTTCAGAATGATTTTGGCGAAATTATTGCATACACAAATTTTCACTTGTCTTATATGGCAGGTGAGCGTTGCTATTTAAGCAAAATCGCAAGTTTTACCTAATCGGCACGACATATATTTTATATATATATATATATATATATATATATATATATATATATATATATATATATATATATATATATGTCGTGCCGATTTGGTAAAACTTGATTTTGCTTAAATAGCAACGCTCACCTGCCATAAGACAAGTGAAAATTTGTGTATGCAATAATTTCAAAATCATTCTGAACATAACGAAAATATATTTCATTGTGTTTGTTTATTATTAAATTAATGTTAACGTATCTAAAATATATTTAGTTGGGTTAGGCTAAATTAATTGCGCTTGTTATAATAAGGTTAGGTAGGTTTTCGAAGTTTCTCTTTGTTCAAAATTATAAATTTTTACATCAACATAAATGAAAAAATATATATCTTTAAACGTATAAGAGAAATTTTTAGAAAGGACTTAATTTTAAATGAGTTCTTGCTAATTGACCAGTTTTACCTAATCGGCACGACATAACGAAAAAAATATATTTCATTGTGTTTGTTTATTATTAAATTAATGTTAACGTATCTAAAATATATTTAGTTGGGTTAGGCTAAATTAAATTGCGCTTGTTATAATAAGGTTAGGTAGGTTTTCGAAGTTTCTCTTTGTTCAAAATTATAAATTTTTACATCAACATAAATGAAAAAATATATATCTTTAAACGTATAAGAGATATTTTTAGAAAGGACTTAATTTTAAATGAGTTCTTGCTAATTGACCAGTTTTACCTAATCGGCCAGTTGTGGGTGTAGGGGAAGTTCGTGAGGCAGTGGGTAGAATGAAAGGGGGTAAGGCAGCTGGGATTGATGGGATAAAGATAGAAATGTTAAAAGCAGGTGGGGATATAGTTTTGGAGTGGTTAGTGCTATTATTTAATAAATGTATGGAAGAGGGTAAGGTACCTAGGGATTGGCAGAGAGCGTGTATTGTTCCTTTGTATAAAGGCAAAGGGGACAAAAGAGAGTGCAAAAATTATAGGGGAATAAGTCTGTTGAGTGTACCTGGTAAAGTGTATGGTAGAGTTATTATTGAAAGAATTAAGAGTAAGACAGAAAGCAGGATAGCAGATGAACAAGGGGGCTTTAGGAAAGGTAGGGGGTGTGTAGACCAAGTGTTTACAGCGAAACATATAGGTGAACAGTATTTGGATAAGGGTAAAGAGGTTTTTGTGGCATTTATGGATTTGGAAAAGGCGTATGATAGGGTGGATAGGGGGGCAATGTGGCAGATGTTGCAGGTGTATGGAATAGGAGGTAGGTTACTGAAAGCAGTGAAGAGTTTTTATGAGGACAGTGAGGCTCAAGTTAGAGTGTGTAGGAGGGAGGGGGACTATTTCCCAGTAAAAGTGGGCCTTAGACAAGGATGTGTGATGTCACCGTGGTTGTTCAATATATTTATAGATGGGGTTGTAAGAGAAGTGAATGCGAGGGTCTTGGCAAGAGGTGTGGGGTTAAAAGATAAAGAATCAAATACAAAGTGGGAGTTGTCACAGTTGCTTTTTGCTGATGACACTGTGCTTTTGGGAGATTCTGAAGAGAAGTTGCAGAGGTTGGTGGATGAATTTGGTAGGGTGTGTAAAAGAAGAAAATTGAAAGTGAATATAGGAAAGAGTAAGGTGATGAGGATAACAAAAAGATTAGGTGACGAAAGATTGGATATCAGATTGGAGGGAGAGAGTATGGAGGAGGTGAATGTATTCAGATATTTGGGAGTGGACATGTCGGCGGATGGGTCTATGAAGGATGAGGTGAATCATAGAATTGATGAGGGAAAAAGGGTGAGTGGAGCACTTCGGAGTCTGTGGAGACAAAGAACTTTGTCCATGGAAGTAAAGAAGGGAATGTATGAGAGTATAGTTATACCAACACTCTTATATGGATGTGAAGCATGGGTGATGAATGTTGCAACGAGGAGAAGGCTGGAGGCAGTGGAGATGTCATGTCTGAGGTCAATGTGTGGTGTGAATATAATGCAGAGAATTCGGAGTTTGGAAATTAGGAGGAGGTGCGGGATTACCAAAACTATTATCCAGAGAGCTGAGGAGGGATTGTTGAGGTGGTTCGGACATGTAGAGAGAAAGGAACGAGACAGAATAACTTCGAGAGTGTATAAATCTGTAGTGGAGGGAAGGCGGGGTAGGGGTCGGCCTAGGAAAGGTTGGAGGGAGGGGTAAAGGAAGTTTTGTGTGCAAGGGGCTTGGACTTCCAGCAAGCATGTGTGAGCGTATTTGATAGGAGTGAATGGAGACAAATGGTTTTAATACTTGACGTGCTGTTGGAGTGTGAGCAAAGTAACATTTATGAAGGGATTCAGGAAACCGGCAGGCCGGACTTGAGTCCTGGAGATGGGAAGTACAGTGTCTGCACTCTGAAGGAGGGGTGTTAATGTTGCAGTTTTATAACTGTAGTGTAAAGCACCCCTCTGGCAAGACAGTGATGGAATGAATGATGATGAAAGTTTTTCTTTTTCGGGCCACCCTGCCTTGGTGGGAATCGGCCGATGTGTTAAAAAATATTATAAAAATATATATATATATATATATATATATATATATATATATATATATATATATATATATATATATATATATATATATATATATATATATATATATATATATATATATATATATATATATGTCGTCCCGATTAGGTAAAACTGGTCAATTAGCAAGAACTCATCTAAAATTAAGTTCTTTCTAAAATTTTCTCTTATACATTTAGAGATACATTTTTTCATTTATGTTAATGTAAGAATTTATAATTTTGTACGAAGAGAAACTTTGAAAACCTACCTAACCTTATTACAACAAGCGCAATTTAATTTAGCCTAACCCAACTAAATATATTTTAGATACGTTAACATTAATTTAATAATAAACAAACACAATGAAATATATTTTTTTCGTTATGTTCAGAATGATTTTGGCGAAATTATTGCATACACAAATTTTCACTTGTCTTATATGGCAAGGTGAGCGTTGCTATTTAAGCCAAAATCGCAAGTTTTACCTAATCGGCACGACTATATATATATATATATATATATATATATATATATATATATATATATATATATATATATATATATATATATATATATATAAAGGTAAAGGTAGAAAGTTGAAAGTGAATATTGATAAGAGTAAGGTGATGACGGTATTAAACGATTTAGATAAAAAAAAATGGATATCACATTGCAGGGAGGGAGTATTGAAAAGGGAATGTTTTCAGATATTTGGGAGTTGACTTGTCAGCGGATGGGTTTATGAAGGATGAGGTTAACCATAGAACTGATGAAGGAAAAAAGGTGAATGGTGCGTTGAGGTATCTGTGGAGACAAAGAACGTTATCCATGGAGGCAAAGAAAAGGAATGTACTAGAGTATAGTTTTACCAATACTCTTATATGGGTGTGAAGAATGGGTTGTAAATGTTGCAGTGAGGAGGCGGCTGGAGGCAGTGGAGATGTCTAAGGGCAATGTGTGGTGTAAATATTATGCAGAGAATTCACCCCCTCCTTCCAACCTCCTTTCCGCTTTTCTTTCACTACAGATTTATGCACCTTACAAGTCATCCTGTTTTGCTCCATCCTCTCTTAATGTCCAAACTACCCCAGTAACCCATCTTCAGCTCTCTGGGTGATTATTTTAGTAAACCAGCACCTCCTAATTTCCAAACAACGAATTATCTGCATAATAATTACACCACATCATGTACTGTGGACGAACATTCCTTTAGAGTTTCAGAACCTATTAGAAAGTACTTAAAGAGCCAGTTATATGTTTGTAATACAATCAAGAATGATATCTGTAAAAGTTTTTATGGTGTAGGGACATCGAATGACACTGAATGATACATTTGCAACTTAAATCTTTAGTTATGTAAAAGGACACACTTGCAACTAATGCAAAGTTTTACTGTGGTAACCTTTCGCTCTCCAAGAGCTTTGTCAAGCCTTAACAAGAACATATTGTAGGTAATTCTACTAACATTATTACAATTAAAATCTTACTATTCTGTATATTTTATGTAATATCGAATTCTTCTATAAAGATACAAGCTCACATTCTTCATTGAAATGGCATATTGACTACACGTATGAATGCGGAAACACGAAATTTCGCTCAGTGCAGAGCTGTGAAGTTCTATACAGAGTAAAATGTAATCCCTGTTAAGGCTTCATATGCACCCTGTGTCTGCCACTTCATTCCATGTTCTTATTTACACTTATAAAATAACAGGTTATCCATACAACTCGTGTAAATCACGGAATAACACCCTTCTCGTGACTTTCCGATCAGGACCTGTGCTCTGAGCACGAGTCTCGCCTGGCCTTCTGGTGCGCCACCTGCGAAGTAGCAGCATGTGGCGAGTGTTTGTTCGAGGAACACCCAAGACCTGACCACCACCTCGTCAAAATCCAGGATCAGCTCGTCCGCCTACAGGAGGTATATATAATCTCTTGTCAGTTTCTCACCAAGAACTTAGTTGTTGAAATCGTGTGATTGTTCTTTTGGTGGAGATTTGATTATTGGGAAATATTTACTCTATGTAAATAGAAATAAATGGGAAAGTAATGCAAGTAATTACTTTTTTTTTACACAAACCAATTTTACAGACTAAGAACTGTTATCTTACCTCAGCTCTTTTCAATGCCCAGCCCCTATCTGAAGAATACTACCCCCTCCCCAGGATGCGACTCACAGCAGTCGACTAATACCCAGGTACCTACTTACTGCCATGAGAAAGGGGTCAGCAGGTGTAAAGAAACATGTCTAATGTTTTCCTTCATGTCGGGGATCCAACCGCGGGCACTCAGTATGGTAGCTGAATTCGCTACCAATCGAGACACGATATACTAAAACTTTCCGTCTGTATATTGGGTTAGGTAGAAGAAATAATATATATATATATATATATATATATATATATATATATATATATATATATATATATATATATATTTAATTATTTATTTATTTATTTATTTAGTTTAATTTAAGAAAGGACTAAGGATAGATCTAAAAATGCTTGAAGAAACGTATATTATTTAGAAAATAAACTAATGCCTGATAAGATATATCTTCTAAGACGCATGCACATAAATATATGTTAACTGAAAAGGAATTAGACAAAATTGGAATACTGGTATTGGAATACAATATCCATCAACTGTTCGATAAAATGATACATGCTTCTTTAAAATATCCCTGTTATTGCCAGATGGTTAAGATTAGATCGTCTCGCGTTGCCACCCAACTAGAAATTGCTGCTGAAGAGAATGTCGACCTACTGAAGGTGACGTTCGTGAACTTGGTGGAAAATCTGAGGCAACGACGTGTCATCGAGGGTCTCTTGAAGCAGTCGCGGGTGGTTCGAACGTGTGCCAGTGACGTCAATGATCTAGCCAGTTTCAATGTCGTCAATAAAGCCATAATGGTCCTCCAACGGGAGTTCGAAAAGGCTCAGATTACTACTCCCACCCAGGTGTCGGTATCTGTCCCCTTGTCGGAATCCACGGTAAGCTCCAGTAGAAACACCCCAACCTCCAACAAACTGCAAGATCCGGCAGATGAGAAAACACAAGAGGTGATTAGCTTGCAGACAACGCCCAGTTCTGGAGGCAGCCCCATACCTCACACTCCAGAGGTCACAGACACACCCAAACCTCTTGTCATGCCCTCGAGAAATACCGAGACCAGTACTGCCTCCGCCATACTTAAACCGTGTGTACCTCCCAAGCCGGCAAGCAACACACCCCAGTCACCCAATGTGTCCCATACAGCCCCTAACCCCACTACTCATCCCAGCAACATGACAACGCACTCACCTCACACAAGTAAGTAGTCATTTCTTTTATATTAGTTTTAACAGGGAAATCTGATTTAACTATATGTTTCGTTTTAAAGAAATATTGTTAATTTTAAGGCACTGCATCAATGAATTGAGAAAAGAAGTGTTTAATTTATCACAGATGTTCAACGTTGATATATAATTCATGCAAAGAGAGAGAGAGAGAGAGAGAGAGAGAGAGAGAGAGAGAGAGAGAGAGAGAGAGAGAGAGAGAGAGAGAGAGAGAGAGAGAGAGAGAGAGAGAGAAAATTATACGTCCGTGTATGATCATCTACTTTTAATTATAGGAAAAGAACAATGAAGGTTGTCTTGTCTTCATAAATATTATTAGCATTAGAACTTTTTCCTTGAGAATACAATCTACAACAGTCAACTAACACACAGATACTTGTTTGTTGCTTTCTGAAGAGGAGCAGCAGGAAATTTTAAGATTTACAAAGCGCTGTGACCTATAAGGTAATTGATTTGACACACATACACATCAGTGCTGAAAAAATAAAACTATCCTTCTAAAATATAAGAAAGTCATATACGAGAACACATGATAACAGTAAATACCATTAAAGCTGTTTGAATCAGTAAATTCAAACTTTTAATGAATTTTCTACGAGGTCCCTACAAGTATCACAGATCATAGCGATTATAAAAATCACAGCCTAAGCAAAAAGATTGATTAAAATGTGATCCACAGCAGTGTACCATAAGTGGCCATAGATGAAATTTTTAAGCTTTATCTTCAACCTGCAGAGAATCATCTCAACCGAACTCCTGTGCCCTGTCAAAACCTCTATAACATGTTACTCACCTGTAGGGCCCAAATTTCCTGGCATTTTCCAAGGACAAATTGGTGTATGGGATCATGAAATCCACCGAGAGGGTAACGTTTGTGATAGAGGGAACTCGAAACAACAGCGTATACCTCAGTTTGACCGGAAGTTGAGCCTGGTTAATTTTAATTGTGTACCGGCTGATCTAATCACTGAGAACAGTGATTCAT
The DNA here is from genome assembly GCA_009830355.1 of Cherax destructor. Classification (NCBI taxonomy): domain Eukaryota; kingdom Metazoa; phylum Arthropoda; class Malacostraca; order Decapoda; family Parastacidae; genus Cherax; species Cherax destructor. Next base: position 19,303 of record WNWK01005073.1, on the reverse strand, counting down.
TTGTGTGTTCACTCGGGAGGAGTGATTTCCTGGAAAAAAAAAATCGAAATTTTTTGGAAAAAATGTTTTCTTACCGAAAAATAGTGCATAATTCTGGCAACATGTAGATGCAATCAGCTTGTTTCTGTCATATTTCTAAGTATCTTTTTTTCAAAAATGCAATTTTTTTTGTTCTTGCTGTCATCAAGAGGACATGATGCCAATTCGTGTGTTTTTTTAACAACTGTTGTGGCTTATTCTGTATTTTTCAGGGCTCTGCTAGACCTACTCTTTAGTCCAAGTATTTAGTTGGCCTTCACTACATCCTTTCCAAATGCATTTCTAATGTCCCATTTTCTCATTTGAACTTAGTTTCCAATTGTGTCCCATCATTCTGCTTCCTCCCATCTCAAATAGTAAGTCTTCCATTAGCTTTATCTTGGTCTCTGGGTACTGTACATGTATTCACATGTCATTCTTGTTCTCTAGATATGTAAAATCTAGTTCGCTTCACCTATGTCCGTATCCCAGCTCTCGTAGTTCTGGGACCAGCTCTCGTAGTTCTGGGACCAGCTCTCGTAGTTCTGGGACCAGCTCTCGTAGTTCTGGGACCAGCTCTCGTAGTTCTGGGACCAGCTCTCGTAGTTCTGGGACCAGCCTCGTAGTTCTGGGACCAGCTCTCGTAGTTCTGGGACCAGCTCTCGTAGTTCTGGGACCAGCTCTCGTAGTTCTGGGACCAGCTCTCGTAGTTCTGGGACCAGCTCTCGTAGTTCTGGGACCAGCTCTCGTAGTTCTGGGACCAGCTCTCGTAGCAGATTTCCAAACTTTCTCAGATTACTTTGTATCCCTGATGAGATGTGGGTTTCATACTCGCGCTGCGTATCCCGGTACTGTATTACGTATATGTTCATTGGTTCTTGCGTTTATGAGAAGGGGGTCCATAGAACACATCCACCACCCGTTTTCTAGCTGCCTTTCCAGAAGAAAATATAATTTGCTTTCCGATAGTGACTCAACTAACCTCGGTATCTAAAGCAAACTTTAAAAATGCAGACGGTATACCTCCCAGCCTCCAAAATTTATTTTGAAAGTTTTTTTTTTTTTAATTCATTCATAGACATATCCACGCTCACACTACAAATAATAATAATAATAATAATAATAATAATAATAATAATAATAATAATAATAATAATAATAATAATAATAATAATAAGAATAAGAATAAGAATAAGAATAATAATATATATTTTTACAAGTAAATGTGCAATGTATATAGACCATAGCTAACATCAGTGGGATACTGTATAAAAAGCCCCTTATTATGCAGATCATTTCAGGCAAATTAGGTTAATTTTGTCCCCAGGATGAGACCCACACCAATCTGCTCACACCTAGGTACCTGTTTACTGTTGGGTGAACAGACACAGCAGGTGTCTTAAGGAAACACGCTCTGATGTTTCCACCAGTACCGAGGATCGAACCACAGACTTCAATGTGTGAGCTGAACGCGTTAGGAACCGAGCACGTCAAATCCCAAGGACTAAACGACTGTCTTCATTTCGATTTAACGCACTCACATGTTCTTGAAGGATGATCGAGTCTCTGTCTCCTTGCCCTATTCCTTTTCTATATAATCACACCATCTATCCCTAAAAAGAGATTTCATAGTCGTGAAAGCAATAATGTGTATGGAGTCCTGAAGAACGACCCCCGCCGCCTCTCTGTACGAAAGTGATTGGCATTATAATTCAAAAATCTTCTCATCTCTTATTCTTCATTAGTGAATAGTTTGTAGTTGGTCCTAGCTAGTGTTTCTAATTAACTTCGTCACGTCAAGAACCGACGTCACGCTAACTTTTGCGTTTACACTTAGATAACTATTAAATGAGACTGAGCAAAATACTGTATGTAAAAAAAAAAAAAAAATGTGAGATCTTAGGACTGATCCTGTGAAGTCTCTATTGACAGCCATTAAAGTAAACTTCCTAGTAGGGTAAATTTAGTTCAACGAACCTACTAGAGCTTTACAAAATGATAGCTACGATGAAGTAAGAGAGAGGCATGAACTAAGTGCATAGTCCAGAGCTGGAAGGGCGCTCTCAGTTGTGTCTTACCAGAGACTTACCTTCAAACTAGAGCAGGCAGGGGTGGAAGAGAAGGGGCTTAAGTGGGTCAAGGAAACTACTGAGGAACAAGCAAACCGATAGTGAAAGGGAAAGTATCAGGATGAGCAAAGGTGACTAACGGGAGCCCTCAAGGCTCAGTACTACAATCCATAACAACCTTCTGAGGGAACTGACACCTACGGAGCAGCTTATGTAAATAGAGATAACATGAATTCATTAGACACCACCCTCTTCCCTTCCTTCCTGAATTAACTACTTACAATTTCAGTAACACGGGATATTTTAAGCAGGCTTTTTTAAAACGAATATTCAGAATTGTATAAATAATATGCACCACAACTCAGCATTTAAATTAATGGTATACAATTCGGACAAATAAATGAATAGGTATGTGCCAGCCAATGATACCCGTCTACATGCACAATTTTAAGGAGCGGTCGTGGTTTATTTGTCAGGAAACAACACAGTGTCTCCTTACACAGGTCATAATCAGATGATGACCAGTTCAGTGGCTATACATCCGCTAACCTATCACAGCTACGGTTTATACCTCATTAAAAACAAGGATCACTACATAGTAGTAGTAGACCTGTGAGAACCTGATATCTTTACTAGTATCCTCAAGGCAGTAATATCCACCTCCACCAATAGCCAATAGCATCTGTTCTCTGTATATCTGTGTTAACAAGGCGTTGCACTGGTAATTTTAAACCGCCAGATCACGGGTTCAGATTCTGGCATTTCATTTGAATACACACCCACACACATACATACACACACACACACACACACACACACACACACACACACACGATGTTTAGTAGCATGGTGGTCGAGTGGATAAAGGCGTTGAGAAATTTATTAAGTGTTCCGGGAGGCTGGGTAAATGCACGGGCTTAATACCCAGTCAGTCGCAGTATTTGCTTAAAATCACTTTCTTGTATGGGTGCATTAATATGTATATATATATATATATATATATATATATATATATATATATATATATATATATATATATATATATATATATATTTTGTCGTGCCGATTAGGTAAAACTTGCGATTTTGGCTTAAATAGCAACGCTCACCTTGCCATATAAGACAAGTGAAAATTTGTGTATGCAATAATTTCGCCAAAATCATTCTGAACATAACGAAAAAAATATATTTCATTGTGTTTGTTTATTATTAAATTAATGTTAACGAATCTAAAATATATTTAGTTGGGTTAGGCTAAATTAAATTGCGCTTCTTGTAATAAGGTTAGGTAGGTTTTCAAAGTTTCTCTTGGTACAAAATTATAAATTCTTACATTAACATAAAGGAAAAAATATATAGGGAAATAAGTCTGTTGAGTATACCTGGTAAAGTGTATGATAGAGTTATTATTGAAATAATTAAGAGTAAGACGGAGAGTAGGATAGTAGATGAACAAGGAGGCTTTAGGAAGAGTAGGGGGTGTGTAGACCAAGTGTTTGCAGTGAAACATAGGTGAACAGTATATAGATAAGGGTAAAGAGGTTTTTGTGGCATTTATGGATTTGGAAAAGGCGTATGACAGGGTAGATAGGGGGGCAATGTGTCAGATGTTGCAGGTGTATGGAATAGGAGGTAGGTTACTGAAAGCAGTGAAGAGTTTTTATGAGGATAGTGAGGCTCAGGTTAGAGTATGTAGGAGAGAGGGAGATTATTTCCCAGTAAAACTAGGCCTTAGACAAGGATGTGTGATGTCACTGTGGTTGTTCAATATATTTATAGATGGGGTTGTAAGAGAATTGAATGTGCAGGTATTGGCAAGAGGTGTGGGGTTAAAAGATAAAGAATCTTACACAAAGTGGGAGTTGTCACAGTTGTTCTTCGCTGATGACACTGACCTTTTTGGAGATTCTGAAGAGAAGTTGCAGAGGTTGGTGGACGAGTTTGGTAGGATATGTAAAAGAAGAAAATTAAAAGTGAATATAGGAAAGAGTAAAGTGATGAGGACAAGAAAAAAATTAGGTGACGAAAGATTGGATATCAGATTGGAGGGAGAGAGTATGGAGGAGGTGAATGTATTCAGATATTTGGGAGTGGACATGTCAGCAGATGGGTCTATGAAGGATGAGATGAATCATAGAATTGATGAGGGGAAAAGGGTGAGTGGCGCACTTAGGAATATGTGGAGACAAAGAACTTTTTCCGTGGAAGCAAAGAGGGGATGTATGAGAGTATAGTTATACCAACACTCTTATATGGGTGTGAATGTTGCAACAAGGAGAAGGCTGGAGGCAGTGGAGATGTCATGTCTGAGGGCAATGTGTGGTGTGATTTTAATGCAGAGAATTCGTAGCTTGGAAATTAGGAGGAGGTGCGGGATTACCAAAACTATTATCCAGAGGGCTGAGAAGGGGTTGTTGAGGTGGTTCAGACATGTTGAGAGGATGGAAGGAAACAGAATGACTTCGAGAGTGTATAAATCTATAGTGGAGGGAAGGCAAGGTATTGGTCGACCTAGGAAAAGTTGGAGGTAGGGGGTAAAGGAGGTTTTGTGTGCGATGGGCTTGGACTTCCAGCAAGCATGTGAGCGTGTTTCATAGGAGTAAATGGAGACAAATGGTTTTTAGGACTTGACGTGCTGTTGGAGTGTGAGCAAGGTAACATTTATGAAGGGATTCAGGGAAACCGGCAGGCCGGACTTGAGTCCTGGAGATGGGATGTACAGTGTCCGCACTCTGAAGGAGAGGTGTTAATGTTGCAGTTTTATAACTGTAGAGTAAGCACTTCTCTGGCGTACTTATATATATATATATATATATATATATATATATATATATATATATATATATATATATATATATATATATATATATATATATATATATATATATATATATATATATATATATATATATATATATATATATATATATATATATATATATATATATATATATATATATATTATAAAATATCTTTGAGAACCGCCCGTTCAGCTAATACATGATCATTACAAGTTACCCTGGACCCTAAAACTAAAATATACTAGGATCTGCAGATATCTAATGCCCAACATTATCCTTCCTCTTTTCCTCTAGTCTTCCATCTTTTTCTCTCCTCTCGTCTTTCCGTCACACCATTCTCTCTCTCTCTCTCTCTCTCTCTCTCTCTCTCTCTCTCTCTCTCTCTCTCTCTCTCTCTCTCTCTCTCTCTCTCTCTCTCTCTCTCGTCCTAAATACAGCCTCCCAGTCTCCCCAAACCCTCCCAGCTGTCAAGATTTCACTGTAAGTCGACTTGCATAATTGCTAGTCATAATTTACTTGTCGTAGAGATGATAACTGGCTCCTTGTGGCCAGTTGTGAATTATTTTCTAAAACCTCTTGTAGTCTCTTTGTAAACTCGCTGTATTTTGAATTTTGAGAATAATGAATGAGTGGATAATCATGGGAGGTGCATGCTATTAACGGGAAGTAAACTTGATTTAATTATATACGTAGGAAAATTTGACAAGTAGAATTTCTTTTTAAATATTAATTTTTATTATACCTAATTAATAGTGATAATAATAATTATAATAATATTAATAATACTAATACTAATAATAATAATAATAATCAAAGGACCCCTGTATACAACACTACTTGCCTGCTTCCTCATTATATAGCAATGAAAGTCTTGGATTTAACTTGTTCATCTCGTACTTTAAAAAAAAATTAATGTATATGTCTTATTGGCTATAATCAATGTTCATCTCATTTTTAAATCCCTCCCATAATTAATGATTCCAAGATACGACTGTCAATGCCTTAAGTGCAGAATAGCAATATACAACAACAATAACCAGCTATTAAATTTATTTACCGACAATCGCTAGTAAAATTTTAGCGTAAATGCTGACTATTTTTAACTGTCAAATCCATTTGTTCCCTAGGCTCCCTCAACTTATTAATCACATTCCAAAACTTTTTCTTATTTTCAACAAAATTTGTTGATAACATCTCACCCACTCTCTCATTTGCTCTCTTTTTATATTGCTTCACCACTCTCTTAACCTCTCTTTTCCTTCCTTGCATCACTTCTACTTTGTAAAAACCTCTCATATGCTAACTTTTTCTCTTACATCATTATTTTCTCTTTGCATCTTTATTCCACCAATCCCTCTTCTTCCCTCCCGCACCCACTTTTATGTAACCACAAACATCTATTGAACACTCTAAGACTTCATTCTTAAACCTACCCCATACATCTTCGACCCCAATGCCTATACTCTCACTAGGCCATCTATCCTCCAATAATTGTTTATATCTTACCCTAACTGCCTCTTCCTTTAGCTTAATAACCTTCACCTCTCCCTTACCTGCTGCTTCCATTTTCCTTGTATCCCATCTACCTTTTACTCTCACTCTACCTACAACTAAAAAATGTTCTGCTATATCTCTGGCCCCTCTATAAACATGTACATCCTGAAGTCTACTCAACAGTCTTTTATCTATCAATACGTCGTCCAACAAACTACTGTTATTACGCCCTACATCATATCTTGTATACTTATTTATCCTCTTTTTTCTTAAAATATGTATTACCTATAACTAAACCCCTTTCTATACAAAGTTCAATCAAAGGGCCCCCATTATCATTTACACCTGGCACTCCAAACTTACCCAAACTTGCCGATTAGGTAAAACTGGTCAATTAGCAAGAACTCATCTAAAATTAAGTCCTTTCTAAAATTTTCTCTTATACGTTTAAAGATATATTTTTTTCATTTATGTTAATGTAAGAATTTATAATTTTGTACCAAGAGAAACTTTGAAAACCTACCTAACCTTATTACAACAAGCGCAATTTAATTTAGCCTATTTAGCCTAGCCCAACTAAATATATTTTAGATACGTTAACATTAATTTAATAATAAACAAACACAATGAAATATATTTTTTTCGCTATGTTCAGAATGATTTTGGCGAAATTATTGCATACACAAATTTTCACTTGTCTTATATGGCAAGGTGAGCGTTGCTATTTAAGCCAAAATGGCAAGTTTTACCTAATCGGCACGACATATATATATATATATATATATATATATATATATATATATTCAAATGGCTTCAGAAAGAAATCTAAATATTCTTCCTTGAAGTCTTTTATATATATATATATATATATATATATATATATATATATATATATATATATATATATATATATATATATATATATATATATATATTTATATGAAGATTTTGCGTTATGCAAATCCAGTTTTTATCACTGCATGAACCACATTTAACATCTGTGCAGAATATAATACTTATAGTTCTTCGTTAACAGATATCATGTGGCTCTTGAACCATAAATAGCCAAAATAAGATTTCAGAAAAGAAAATTACGTGATAGAGACTAAGCAATTTCAGACTCGTGATCAACTCATCAAAGTGAGCTTAAAATAACCAGTTAGGTGTCTGTACTGAATAAAAAGTTTAAATTTATTTGTTTTATTATTATTATTATTATTATTATTATTATTATTATTATTATTATTATTATTATTATTATTATTATTATTATTATTGTTAGTAGTATTCACTATAATCATACCCTTATTGGGAATAATAGTGAAAATACCGTGACTGAACTATTTAAAAAACAAGTTTAGTCTACTTTCTATCCATCCATTGTGATAAGGTTGCAAGACGCACCCAAACTGCGTCTGAACGTTTTCTGTGCAAGTCTAGGTTATTTCGGAAGACACAGTCAACAAGGGCTAATTCTTAACGATATTCTAGCAGTGTAAGACTCATTTGTGCTCTTGGCCGACCGCACTCTTTTCACTGTGAGGCGGACAGTCGATCGGCAGTATTGTGGCCTTATTGACTGTTCGATAGGCTTTACTGCATCCTAAGTATCCAGTCAAATGGAATTGTTTGCAGACTTGAAGACCAGTCAATGAGCTTTATTGCAACCTTCCTAACCAGTCGATAGGCTTTACTCCAGTTTTACTGAGTAGTCGATAGATTACTGCAGCCATAGTCGAATACCTTATTGCAGGCTCAGTGATTTGCCAATTGGCTATATTTCAGTCTTAATAGCCCCTCGATAGACTTTAAAATAGCAAACTAATTTTGCCATATTAATTTTGCAATAGGTAATTCAAAGGGTTGGCCGTTAGAGGTGGAGTCGCCGTGGTGGAGTAGTCAGCTGTGTGGAGCTTTCAGTAATAACTGGACTACCAGCAGAATCACACTGGAACCTCGAGGCCTTCATGTTTACTCCTTGAAGCAAATGAAGGAGAGATGTGACGTGTTCCTTAACGTGAGTAACTTCTTCAAGGTGTGTGAATGTCCCGGTTTGGTTAAGCCAGAGTTGATGTTTTGTCCTGTTTTGACAGATATGAGTTTAATTTGAAGTCACTTTGAATTTTACTCTCTGCTTTCTGTCTGTCTGTCTGTCTCTCTCTGTCTATCTGTCTCTCTCTGTCTCTCTCTCTCTCTCTCTCTCTCTCTCTCTCTCTCTCTCTCTCTCTCTCTCTCTCTCTCTCTCTCTCTCTCTCTCTCTCTCTCTCTGTCTATCTTTCTGTCTCTGTCTCTGTCTCTCTCTCTTGTATCTACAGAATCCTGTAAATAAATATTTTGTACACACACACACACAAACAATATACATTTATATACACACATATATATATATACATATATATATATATATATATATATATATATATATATATATATATATATATATATATAATATATATATATATATATATATATATATATATATATATATATATATATATATATATATATATATATATATATATATATATACACACACATACACACACATATATATATATATATATATATATATATATATATATATATATATATATATATATATATATATATACACACACATACTGCTGCAACCAACACATACACACACACCCCACACACACCCCACACATACACAAATATACAACAGGCCTAGTGTCTAACCGACATGTGCCTTGGACAAATGGTAACTAACAATGATCTCCCTTGTCCTAGCAGGTATTTGACATGCATTATTGTCTCTCATCTGTCATGTCACTGGAGTTGTTTGTAAAACATCATCCCCGTTTACCTTGCATGCCCTAGTAGATGTCTGACACATATGTCCTCTTGATCTTCCCTTGATGGGAAGTCCCTTGATGTTGTAAGGCTCTTGTGCCAATAAACAGGAGTTACCCCTTCCCTTGCATCATGCCAGCTCTCCTCCCACTGTGACACTGCAAGAACCCTACGCGCCCTAGCACTTCCTCGTGATTATAATGCTAATTTCCTTGACCTTTTCTCCTAGCAGTTGTCTGTGGTGTCAGCCTTGGCCCCGCTGGATGCCCCTGTGGTGTTCCTGGACCTGGAGGACAGCTCTCGTTCCCTGGGGCGAGTCTACATTACCCTGCAGGTATGTTACTCCTGGGTGCCTTCATGTTCGTGAAGGGTGAATCGGGGTCTTGGTGCAAGGGATTATATATATGCTTCTCCCTTTGCTTTCCTCAGCTATGAATTTCTTACACTCGCCGGATGCTATATAATGTTCCCTTATGGTTTTTGTACCTCCAGTGAATATAATAATTATGTTGTTGGTTTGGTAATCAATTTATTTACCCATCCGGTGCAATCAAAACTTATTGGGATGGATTACTGGGAAAAATAGTGAAGCAAAGACATGGAGCAGAATAAGCTTTTATAGGGACACTTTTTCGCTCTGTATAGAATTGTATCAAGTCATAACTTTATCAAGTTATAACTTGATAAAGTTGTAAACATAGCGAAACTTTCCCACATTGAAAGTATATTCAGCAACGTTTTTCTTCTTCAGTAAAAAAGTGCTTCGTTTCACTTGACAGAGAAAAGTGCTAAACAGCAGGAAACGTTTTCCAGGTGATTAACATTAGTAAGTCACATGTAATGAGTTTGTCTGTTTTATGTAAATACCTGAAGGTTTAAGCACAGAGCAATATATTCACCAGCCTGACCACCACCTTCAAGGATGGCGTCTTGATGCCCCTGAGGGGTTATTGATCCATGTAATTGTAGCCCCTTGGATTACATTCCGCTTCCCAGGCGTTTTATAAGCCTTACGCGTTTAGCAGTTCCCCACGAATACAATAATGGACCACCGTCATCACAACTGTTCATCTGTATGACGTCATTGTGGGTGGGAGCCGCCATTAACATTAATGGCGCACAATAAATCACATCCATGGAAGAAAATCAAGATATCATGAATTTATTTTTTCCCCTGCTCGAATCCGCTCGTTAATTATCAAAATTGGCTACATATATAGTGGTTAACATGCTAATTAGCGAACGTGAACACTAAATGGCTCTTTGATGGCAGAAACCTGAATTTGTGTAAACAAATGGCCATATTACGGGTTTGAAGCTTAAATGCCCTTGTTTACATGCACACACGCATCAGAGGAATTAACTTTATCAGGAGAGATAATGGTTCACCCGACTGATGGTTCTATCAGCGTCACGTAGTTGCATGCAATTTTCAAGAGCTATGTTCATTGATTTATTGCTTAATATCCCAGCACCAATAAGGTGTCCGCTGTTGCCTTATTCATTTCTGAGGTGTATCCGAGAGGCACTCTGTCTTGATATTCTGATTTAATGTATACCAAGATTTTTGTTTACATATCAGACATATACTGTATTTCCCTGGACGTGTATCATTGACTTTCACTTCTACCAGCAACTGTAACAAATAACCTGCACCATTTACAAAGTCACAGTGTGACTTTGTAAATAGTCCAAGTCGGACCGAAACGTCGTCGGAAGCTCCTCTCTCCTATGTGAGGGTTATTTGTGTATTGTTCCAGTCACGGTATTGTGCCTTTTTGTTATTTAAAGGTGTGCATTGATGCCGGTTCCCTCAGCCTGAGGGACTAACCCCCTCAAATACTATTTATCCAAGGTTGATGGACTGATTACATCATCTTTACTTCGCTACTACACCTCCTGCCTCTGTATTTGACTGATGAAGCCTACCGTGAAAACGAAACGCAGTTACCAAAACCGCTGCGCATGTGTCAACATTTCGGTATTTTATGCAACTTTAATATTTTGTGTCTTTGGCCATCGTATTTACTAGTCGTAAAGTGAAGTTCATCGCATATAATTCCTAATCACGGTCTTGAGGGCGTTCAGCTGTTTTCCCCATCTTCGTCAAGACGTTTCGGCTTGACGAAGCTCCTGGAGAGCGAAACGTTCCCACGTTAAGTTTAATGTCACATTAGTTGCTCTTGTGTTCTTTTAACTAATATATTGTCGGTAATTCTTCCTCTGTTAATTTCCCCATCTAGGAACAAACGGTGCCTTGATGTCGGGGTGAAGGGCTCTTGATCTAAAAGATTCGAGCTGTCCTCCCTTTCCTTGGATCAAACCTGATGACCTATTCCCCAGGTGCTGTATGATCGTTTTGATCTTACCGCTTCATCTTCCCTATAATTAATTGTTAATAATAATAATGACGATACTAATAATAATAGGAGTAATAATAATTAATAATAATAAAAACAATAATAATAATAATAAAAATAATAATAATAATAAAAATAATAATAATAATAATAAAAACAACAACAATAATAATAATAATAAAATAAACAGTTACTTTTTTGTAATATATTCAGTGTATCATGATACAACAAATCAACAGAATTTAGTTTTCAGGGAGCGTGCATTCTAATTTCTACAGCCGTAATAATATTCCGTTTCTTTTCATGTCACGCCAACACTTGTTGCCCCTCCTGCTGCTGCTCCTGCTCCTGCTCCTGCTGCTGCTCCTGCTCCTGCTGCTGCTTTTGTAATCAATTTCTCCTTTCCAGTTGCAGTTGCTCCATAGTTTACGCTATTCATGCTTTCCAATTCCAGCTCTTTTCTAATGTTCAGATTTACTCCTTTCCAGTTCCAGCTCTTTTCTAATGACGGGGGGAAATCAGAACATTAGAAAAGAGCTGGAATTGGGTAGGAATAAATCTGAACATTAAAAAAGAACTAGAACTGGAAAGGAGTATATGTGAATATTATCATTTTGTCTCATTTATAACACCTCGCCTTAGCTCTAACCTGCAGATCCCGTAGTTCTGTGGTCCTCATCTTAACTTTATCTGCAGATTCAGCTACGTCGTGCCCAGCAGTTCTTCTCGCTGTGCTTGGGTGACCGAGGGCCTTCCTACGTGGGGTCGTACTTCCACTCAGTGCTACGACGAGGGGGCTCGGGCGAGGGGCTGGCCGGAGGCGATTACGAGAGCAAAGCGGGCAAAGGTGGCGCCGCCATCATGAGAGGCATCGACGGAACTCAGGAAGTGGCCAAGCGCTGCGAGAGAGGCATGGTGAGTGTAGGAATGACAATGATAATATATATGAAAGATGTAATGGAAGTAGTAACAAGAAAAACTTACACTGACACCATTGATTTCCAACCAGTTAGCCAGTATTCTAGTGCTGTGACCCACCTTAAGGGCAGTGGCTATCAAATTCCACACATTAATTAAAACGTCAGTGCGTTGTTAGACAAGAACGATCTTGTGAAGCCATGCTGAGACTTACGATATTATGTTAATCATGGCAATTACAAGTTGCATCTGCTGCTTCTGAGTCATGTAATGTTAGCTGATAGGATGATAATGCCTAGCTCGAGGCCTATAACGTTGGCTATTATCCACATCAGCAAAATACTCGTTTGATAAGATTTATAAAAAAGTCTAGCGAATGGTTTACTAAGCTCTTCTCTCCATTCAGTTCGTCAGGGCCCGGAGACTTTCTTTGAATTTATTTCCTTGTTGGATGGTCTTATTGACTGAGATCCTGCTGGATTTGCTTCGGGTAATATGATTGTTTAAAATTTATCACATTTCCTTGTATGAAGTTATGAATTATCTTCAAGTGGATCTGACCTTCATCGAATCTTAGTCGTAAATACCTAAAAAAAATTACAGCTTGTTTTAGCTTTCCTTCAAGGCCTCTTGATCCAAAGAACGGCAGCAGCACTTTCTTTCCCCTGATTCAATCTGATTATCTCCAACCTCTGTATGAACCTGTTAATATTAGCGCTTCTCAAGAAATGAAATAATAATAATATTGGAGTTCCTTGTAACTTTTTTTTAAAAATCTCGTTTACCTTGTCTTGTTCATTATTATGTTAATGTTAATTTTAGTATATTGAGCCAATCTGTGTCTATCTCCTCTTTTGTCACCCTGGAGACGTAACGTCATGCCTTGTCTACAGTAATGAGGGAAGACGCACTTTGTAGGAGAATTTTTTTTTATCGGGACAACATTTCGATCGGTTTAGATATTAAATCATACAAAATATACAAAATGTTCTTATGTACGTACACCTGATTAGGGAAAGAAAATGCAAGGTGAGTGAAATAATTAGTGTGTGACGAGTCATGAGTCAGTGGAGCAACGAGAGAGGTATACCAGAATGTGATGCAATAGGTGCTATACGTAGGTTAGAACCTCTGAACCTCGACAACAAAGGTGCCATAGCTGGGTCCAGACACTCAGTGATCCCTTGTCGGGGTCCATAGATTCAAACCTATAGCGTTACGCTAGGTATACTGGAAAGTGTTGTTAAGTAAGACACAAGTGTAACATTTAGGTGGCTTTATTTGATCCATGTCATCAATAAAGATACCAGAGTGGTGCTCCATGGGTCTCACTCATCAACGTTGTTGAAGAATCATGTGGTTTTTGGTCGGTAAAACATGTCGGCCAGAAACCAGATGACGTTGTCCAGTGCAGTTTGTATATTCTGAATGACTTAATAAAGATCTTAATAGATCAAAACTGTCCCAATAAAAGTTTGCTTTTACAAGTTTTTTTTTTCTTTTACCGTTACCTAGAAGATGTTGCTTCTTGCACTTAAACTGCACTGAAATAAACATACAAGGTAAAGGATAATTGGCTTAGTAAGAGAATTAAATATTAATGAGGTAATACGTGTTCAGTAATTTAACAGAGGTGGCGCCCCGCCTCTCTCCATATTTAGAATTTTCCGCCTACATATAAACGCTGTTAGAATGTAATTTACTTTATGATAATGATTATAAACAAAGTTTAGCTTTATGCGTGTCTGTCATATAGGTTGCATAGGGTTGCACGGGGCAATGTGTGTATTCGCCTTTTCCTTGTTATGTCAGCTGTGGGTGTTGGTGTGTATGTGAGCAGCCTCGTATGCGATTTCAGGACAAACAACCAGGAAAATCAACAAGTCGTATATGCCTCCATGTTAAAAAATCGTAAATTATATTTTATGTCCAAATAATACATAATTATTTTTATTTGTTTGTGCAACGGTTGCCAATTGGTCAGGGTAGTGACTTTACGAATGTGTATCCTGTGATCGCTTCTCTCTTAACTGTAACAGCAAATGTTGGAATACTTCTAATATAGACGATAATCATCTTGTACCTAAGAGCGAAGTTAGACTGTAATGATCAGGAGTATTTCAATTGAGTCAACAAGTTTTTTTGCGGTCTTAGCCATGTGGAAAGTTAAATAAAAATATGACTAATTAAACACCGTAGACGGGACACCACGAGAATGGCTCTTGTAACTACAAATAGATTATCACAGTTTCAGATAAATGGAAATAAAAGAACGGTTTTAGTGGGGCACAAAGTGTTTGGTAGTAAAAACGAAACATTGACTTTGTCTTGTTTGCAGTGATTTTCTTGTAAACAAAGAGACGACACGTGAAGCTCTTTACTTACCTTGTAAGTAAAGAGCACACAAGCAATATAGGAACCTCTTTTCGCGGATGACGTGTCGCTTTATTAAATCTTAACACATATAATGAAGAGTGGATAAAGGTTGGTGTTGAAGCGAAATATCACCTGACAATAAGGGTTTTTATACTACTTGTATGTCTTTCAACTACGTTTAGTGGTGTGAACTTTGTACTACCTGGACCCTAAAGAATAAAAATGCACAATACCGTGACTGCAACAATACACAAATAACCCACACATAGGAGAGAGGATCTTACGACGACGGTTTTGGTCCGACTTGGACCATGTACTTTGTAAACAATGCAGTGCAACTTAATGTCAGTAGTGGTACCGACTTTGTAAATGGTCCATGTCAGACCGAAACGTCGTCGTAAGCTCCTCTCTCCAATGTGCGGGTTATTTGTGTAGTGTACCTGGACCCATCTGGACCCTTAATTAACAGAGTACATGTAGCAATCAACAGACAGATTTGTGCCTCACTTAATGTAAGGCTCATACACAGCTCTTGAGAGCACAGACCCATCAGGAGAGGTTCCTTAACGCCGGTGATGAGCTCTTGATCTACGAATGTGAACTTGACCTTCCGTTCCTTCTATGGGTTTGGCGCTCTCTTTCTATCCCCCATCGGTGTAACGATAATGAGAGCACCAGACTCTGGCACATAAATTTGTCCTGGTGATTACGTTTCTCGTTGTGGAAGGAAATCAACACTGCAGGGTGTTCATAGTGCAGTGGAGGGTGAACACACTTGTGCAACATTTGGGAATCTTTATTGAGGAAACGTTTCGTCAGCCAGTGACTTCTTCAGACCCTCAGCCCGGAGTAGATGTGATCAGCCCATCATTCTCAAGACCGACGGATTGAACATATAGTGAGACACAAGTGTCTCATTCTTCAAGTTGTCGGTTTTCAAAATAATTTTTATCACACTCGCAGTGGATGATGTTGTTATACTGACACTACTCTCGCATTCGCAGTGGATGATGTTGTTATACTGACACTACTCTCGCACTCGCAGTGGATGATGTTGTTATACTGACACTACTCTCGCACTCGCAGTGGATGATGTTGTTATGCTGACACTACTCTCGCACTCGCAGTGGATGATGTTGTTATACTGACACTACTCTCGCACTCGCAGTGGATGATGTTGTTATACTGACACTACTCTCGCACTCGCAGTGGATGATGTTGTTATACTGACACTACTCTCGCACTCGCAGTGGATGATGTTGTTATACTGGCACTACTCTCGCACTCGCAGTGGATGATGTTGTTATACTGACACTACTCTCGCACTCGCAGTGGATGTTGTTGTTATACTGACACTACTCTCGCACTCGCAGTGGATGATGTTGTTATACTGACACTACTCTCGCACTCGCAGTGGATGATGTTGTTATACTGACACTACTCTCGCACTCGCAGTGGATGTTGTTGTTATACTGACACTACTCTCGCACTCGCAGTGGATGATGTTGTTATGCTGACACTACTCTCGCACTCGCAGTGGATGTTGTTGTTATGCTGACACTACTCTCGC
Source organism: Cherax destructor (assembly GCA_009830355.1). Classification (NCBI taxonomy): domain Eukaryota; kingdom Metazoa; phylum Arthropoda; class Malacostraca; order Decapoda; family Parastacidae; genus Cherax; species Cherax destructor. The sequence goes on along the minus strand of WNWK01005073.1, from coordinate 2,884 downwards.
ACTCGCAGTGGATGATGTTGTTATACTGACACTACTCTCGCACTCGCAGTGGATGATGTTGTTATGCTGACACTACTCTCGCACTCGCAGTGGATGATGTTGTTATACTGACACTACTCCCGCACTCGCAGTGGATGATGTTGTTATACTGACACTACTCTCGCACTCGCAGTGGATGATGTTGTTATACTGACACTACTCTCGCACTCGCAGTGGATGATGTTGTTATACTGACACTACTCCCGCACTCGCAGTGGATGATGTTGTTATGCTGACACTACTCTCGCACTCGCAGTGGATGATGTTATTATACTGACACTACTCCCGCACTCGCAGTGGATGATGTTGTTATACTGACACTACTCTCGCACTCGCAGTGGATGATGTTGTTATGCTGACACTACTCTCGCACTCGCAGTGGATGATGTTGTTATACTGACACTACTCCCGCACTCGCAGTGGATGATGTTGTTATACTGACACTACTCTCGCACTCGCAGTGGATGATGTTGTTATGCTGACACTACTCTCGCACTCGCAGTGGATGATGTTGTTATACTGACACTACTCCCGCACTCGCAGTGGATGATGTTGTTATGCTGACACTACTCCCGCACTCGCAGTGGATGATGTTGTTATACTGACACTACTCTCGCACTCGCAGTGGATGATGTTGTTATGCTGACTCTACTCTCGCACTCGCAGTTGATGATGTTGTTATACTGACACTACTCCCGCACTCGCAGTGGATGATGTTGTTATACTGACACTACTCTCGCACTCGTAGTGGATGATGTTGTTATGCTGACACTACTCTCGCACTCGCAGTGGATGATGTTGTTATACTGACACTACTCCCGCACTCGCAGTGGATGATGTTGTTATACTGACACTACTCCCGCACTCGCAGTGGATGATGTTGTTATACTGACACTACTCTCGCACTCGCAGTGGATGATGTTGTTATACTGACACTACTCCCGCACTCGCAGTGGATGATGTTGTTATACTGACACTACTCCCGCACTCGCAGTGGATGATGTTGTTATGCTGACACTACTCCCGCACTCGCAGTGGATGATGTTGTTATGCTGACACTACTCTCGCACTCGCAGTGGATGATGTTGTTATGCTGACACTACTCTCGCACTCGCAGTGGATGATGTTGTTATACTGACACTACTCTCGCACTCGCAGTGGATGATGTTGTTATGCTGACACTACTCCCGCACTCGCAGTGGATGATGTTGTTATGCTGACACTACTCTCGCACTCGCAGTGGATGATGTTGTTATACTGACACTACTCCCGCACTCGCAGTGGATGATGTTGTTATGCTGACACTACTCTCGCACTCGCAGTGGATGATGTTATTATACTGACACTACTCCCGCACTCGCAGTGGATGATGTTGTTATACTGACACTACTCTCGCACTCGCAGTGGATGATGTTGTTATGCTGACACTACTCCCGCACTCGCAGTGGATGATGTTGTTATGCTGACACTACTCCCGCAATCGCAGTGGATGATGTTGTTATACTGACACTACTCCCGCACTCGCAGTGGATGATGTTGTTATGCTGACACTACTCTCGCACTCGCAGTATATGATGTTGTTATACTGACACTACTCCCGCACTCGCAGTGGATGATGTTGTTATGCTGACACTACTCTCGCACTCGCAGTGGATGATGTTATTATACTGACACTACTCCCGCACTCGCAGTGGATGATGTTGTTATACTGACACTACTCTCGCACTCGCAGTGGATGTTGTTGTTATACTGACACTACTCTCGCACTCGCAGTGGATGATGTTGTTATAAGAACATAAGAACATAAGAAAGAAGGAACACTGCAGCAGGCCTACTGGCCCATGCGAGGCAGGTCCACGTCTCCCACCGGCTTAAGCCAATGCCCCGGCCCAGCCAGGTCAGGTTACATTCACTTAAGGAAGGAGCACTGCATCTGACCTAGTAGCACAAACTAGTCAGGTCCAACTCACACCCACCCGCACCCACTCATATATTTATCTAGCCTATTTTTAAAACTACACAACGTTTTAGCCTCTATAACTGTAATCGGGAGTTTGTTCCACTCATCGACAACTCTATTACCAAACCAATGCTTTCCTATATCCTTCCTGAATCTGAATTTATCCAACTTAAAGCCATTGCTGCGAGTCCTGTCAATACTAGATATTTTTAGCACGCTATTTACATCCCTTTATTTATTCCTGTTTTCCATTTATACACCTCAATCATATCCTCCTAATTCTACGCCTTTCTAGAGTGCAGATTCAGGGCCCTCAGTCTATCCTCATAGGGAAGATTTCTGATACATGGAATCAACTTAGTCATCCTCCTTTGTACGTTTTCCAGAGCATTTATATCCATTCTGTAATACGGTGACCAAAACTGTGCAGCATAATCTAGATGAGGCCTAACCAAGGATATATAGAGTTGAAGAACAACCTGAGGACTCCTATTATTTATGCTTCTTGATATGAAGCCAAAGGATTCTGTTCGCTTTATTGCGAACACTTATGCACTGCTGTCTTGGTTTTAGATTACTGCTAACCAGAACTCCTAAATCCTTTTCGCAATCAGTAATATTAAGATCTGCATTATTTAGTTTATATGTGGCATGGTTATTGCCCTGTCCAATATTTAGAACTTTGCATTTATCTATATTAAACTGCATCTGCCACTTCTCTGACCACTGCATCAGTCTATTCAAATCTTCCTGGAGTGCTCTAATGTCCTCATTTGAATGAATTGGACGGCCTATTTTGGTGTCATCAGCAAACTTGCTTATGTCGCTATTTATTCCCTCATCTATGTCGTTTATGTAGATTGTGAACAACAAGGGGCCCAATAC
>WNWK01005072.1:46812-127497 GCA_009830355.1 Cherax destructor | reverse complement strand
TGATTGGTGGGATGATGAAGTAAAGGGTGTGATAAAAGAGAAAAGGTAGCTTATGAAAGGTTTTACAAAATAGAAGGTTGTAAGAAGAACAGAGTACATATGGAAAGTAAAAAGAAAGGTGAAGAGAGTTGTGAGAGAGTGCAAAGGAGAACAGATGAAAGAGTGGGAGAGGCACTGTCAAGAAATTTTGTGGAAAATAAGAAAAAGTTTTGGAGTGAGATAAAAAAGTTAAGAAAGCCTAGGGAACGAATGGATTTGTCAGTTAAAAATAGAGTAGTGGAATTAATAGATGGGGAGCTAAAGGTATTGGGTAGATGACGGGAATATTTTGAGGAACTTTTAAATGTCGATGAAGAAAGGGAGGCGGTAATTTCATGCACTGGTCAGGGAGGTATAACATCGTTTAGGAGTGAAGAAGAGCAGGATGTGAGTGTGGGGGAGGTGCGTGAGGCATTACGTAGAATGAAAGGGGTTAAAGCAGCAGGGGGAGATATTGTGTTGGAGTGGTTGGTATTTTTGTTCAATAAATGTATGAAAGAGGGGAAAGTACCTGGGGATTGGCAGAGCGTGTATAGTTCCTTTATATAAAGGGAAGGTGACAAAAGAGATTGTAAAAATTATAGGGAATAAGTTTACTAGTATACCAGGTAAAGTGTATGGTAGGGTTATTATTGAAAGAATTAGAGGTAAGACAGAGGGTAAGATCGCAGATGAGCAAGGAGGTTTTAGAGAGGGTAGGGGATGTGTAGATTGTGTTTACATTGAAAGCATATATGTGAACAGTATTTAGATAACGGTAGGGAAATTTTCATTGCATTTATGGATTTAGAAAAAGCATATGATAGTGGATAGGGGAGCAATGAGGCAGATGTTGCAAGTGTATGGCATAGGTAGTAAGTTACTGAATGCTGTAAAGAGTTTTTATGAGGATTATGTATTGGTGGATAAAATGTTGATGGGTAGGCTTCAGGATGTACATGTTTATAGGTTAGGGTGTGTAGGAGAGAGGGAAATTACTTCATGGTAAGAGTAGGTCTTAGACAGGGATGTGTGATGTCACCATGGTTGTTTAATATATTCATAGATGGGGTTGTAAAAGAAATAAATGCTAGGGTGTTGGGGGGGAAGGGGATTAAATTATGGGGAATCAAGTACAAAATGGGAGTTGACACAGTTACTTTTGCTGATGATACTGTGCTTATAGGAGATTCTAAAGAAAAGTTGCAAAGGTTAGTGGATGAGTTTGGGAGGGTGTGTAAAGATAGAAAGTTGAAAGTGAACAAAGATAAGAGTAAGGCGATGAGGGTATCAAACGAGGTTAACCATAGAATTGATGAAGTAAAAAAGGTGAGTGGTGCAATGAGGTATCTGTGGAGGCAAAAAACGTTATCTATGGAGGCAAAGAAGGGAATGTATGAAAGTATAGTGGTACCAACACTCTTATATGGGTGTGAAGCTTGGGTTGTAAATGCTGCAGCGAGGAGGAGGCTGGAGGCAGTGGAGATGTCCTGTCTAAGTGCAATGTGTGGTGTAAATATTATGCAGAGAATTCTGAGTGTGGAAATTAGGAGGTGGTGTGGAGTTACTAAAAGTATTTGTCAGAGGGCTGAAGAGGGGTTGTTGAGGTGGTTTGGTCATTTAGAGAGAATGGATAAAAGTAGAATGACTTGGAGAGCGTATAAATCTGTATGGGAAGGAAGGAGGGGTAGGGGTTGTCCTCGAGAAGGTTGGAGGGAGGGGGTAAAGGAGGTTTTGTGGGCGAGGGGCTTGGACTTCCAGCAAGTGTGTGTGTGTGTGTGTTAGATATTAATGAATGGAGACGAATGGTTTTTGGGACCTGACGAACTGTTGGGTTGTGAGCAGGGTAATATTTAGTGAAGGGATTCAGGGAAACCGGTTATTGATTTAGCCGGACTTTAGTCCTGGAAATGGGAAGTATAATGCCTGCACTTTAACCCTTTGACTGTTTTGGACTTATTAATACGTGTAAATTCTAGCAGCTTCAAATCAAGCGGGAGAAAGCTGGTAGGCCTACATGTGAGAGAATGGGTCTGCATGATGGGTGTGCGCAGTATGAAAGAAATCGGGGACTCAGTGGTGCATTGTGGGAACGCCATGTTTGTAGTCCATGTTCACCATGCCTCGCGGTAAGAAGTACCTTACTCCCGGCGATGGAGGTCTTCTCTTCCTAAGTGATAGTTCTAACAGCGATGAAAGTGCCAGTGAAAGTGAATTCCATGGTTTTCAAAAGGGTGTGACCGAAAGCAGTGCCCAGGATAACATAATTAGTGATGAAAACCCAGATGACCCACAACCTTCCACATCTGGTGCTGGGCCATCTCATTCATGTTCACCTGTACCAGGACGAAAGAGGAAACTATTTCACTGTGTACAGGACTCAGATGTGAGCAGTGAAAGTGATAATGATAGTGATTTCCAAGTTATTGAAAGCAGCTCGAGTTGCAACAGTGGGGGAGAATATTCTCCAGTGAAGCAGCAGTATGTACAACGCAACTTGCGTTCTGGTAGTGTGCCATATGCTATTCCAAGGAAAAGGAGTAAATCTCTGAGTACATCCCTTGGCCCTACACCACAAATTGATAGTGAAGATGATATTGTTACAATGGGGATGCGTAATGTGCATGGGGCAGCTGGTGGTAGTGGGTGGTGTTGGCGGTGGCATGAGTCATGTGGCACCACGAGCGGGCCATGCTGCTACCCACGCTGCTAACTCAGCACAGCCACAACCAGCCTCAACCACCCCCACACTCCGCACAACCACAACCTGCCAAACCACAACCACCTCAAACATCTAGCAAACCACCTGTCAATATCCAGTACCCACCAGCAGACCGCATCTGGGATTGGCAGCAAGGTGACAATTTTGTTCCCAATCCCCATGACTTTGATGAAACACAAAGTGGAATACGACCATCGTGTCACTTGGGAACAATGCTACTGAACTGGAATGCTTTCAGTTATTCTTCGATGAACCCCTGATGGACATTATTGTCAGGGAAAGCAACACATACTATGAGTACACCATGGCAAACACAATTCTTTCACCAAGGTCACGGTTACACCAGTGGAAGGACACAACTGTGGCAGAGATGTACCTGTTCTTTGCCACAATAATGCTTATGCCACATGTGTATAAGCACACTGTCAACACATACTGGTCGACGGAATGCCTGATTTCAACCTCAGGTTTTAGTGATTTTATACCATATAGTATTAAGTCTGCCCGAAATGTCTAGCATGCCCAGGCATGCTAGGGGCCATCTTTGTAATTATAGTCCTTAAAATGTAAAACACACATTGTAATTTTTACAGAGAAATAAATCAATTTGAATTTTGAATTTGATACTGTTACGTATGCTACACTTCTCAGACAAAACAAGGCCTGACAGAAACGATAGGTTATATAAGATCAGGAATGTGTTCATGTACATGAAACAAAAGTGCTGTATGTATTTTTATTCCTTCAGGAAGCTTGTTATTGATGAGTCTTTGATTTTGTTCAAAGGCAGACTGTCGTTCAAGCAGTATATACCAAGCAAGAGGAAACGCTTTGGTATACTAAAGTTATTTGTACTGTGTGATTGCAAAAGTGGTCTGGTTTTGGATATAATTGTGTACACTGGCAGTAATACAGTAGACCCCCGGCTAACGAACACCCCGGAAATCGTACAATTATGTAAGTATAATATTGTAAGTGCTTGTGGAAGTGTATTTTTGGGGGTCTGAAATAGACTAACCTATGTGACATTATTTCTTAAGGAAGTAAATTCGTTCGGTAATGGCACTTGAGCAGGCTTCTGGGATGAAGTTTTTTCGTTAGCCGGGGGTCCACTGTACATTGCAAGATGCCAGGAAGTTATTGAGTATCTCTGGTGATGTAGTTAGAACAATGATGGAACCATATCTTGGTAAGGGGCATATATTATATACTGATAACTGGTACACAAGCCCCTTACTCGGTGATTTCTTGCGAGTGAACATGACAGACGTGTGTGGCACAGTGCGTGGAAATCGTAAACATATGCCTAGGTTCGACACAGGCACTCGTAGAGGTGACGTGCAGGTGTTTGCTGGCAATGACATCATGGCATTTCAGTGGCAAGACAAACGTGATGTCACATTGTTGACATCAGTTCACCGACACAAAATGGTAGACACTGGCAAGCAGAATAGAGAGACCAATGAATCTATTATAAAACCTGCAGCTGTGATGGACTACAACCTCAATATGCTCTTAGTGGACAAATGTGACATGCAGATTGGGTTTGCTGATTGTGTTCGCAAAAGTTATAAGTGGTACATAAAACTCTTTTTCCATCTTCTTGACATTTCCATGCTGAATGCTTATAATACAGATGTACAAGTTGAAGACCAACATCAAACCCAAATATGTTGAATTTTGTTTGTCAGTCATCAGACAAATAATATTCAAGTACCAAGGAACAACACCTGCAATAGACCAGCGCCCACGAAATTATCAACACATGCCCTCTCGTCTGAGGCCTGGTGATCACTACCCCATACAACTGTCGGCTACTACTTTCAAGAAAAGTGCTCAGAAGAGGTGTTTTGTCTGTGCACATACCACAAAACGCCCACAAAAAAGCAGACACTCGTTTTGTGTGTGAGGAGTGTAAAACTCCATTGTACATATACCCATGTTTCAAAGAATTCCACAAGCTGCAGCAGTTCTAGAAAAGTGTCCAGTGACTGTACATTTGTATAGTATATTATAGAACAATAGTAATACATTTTTTTTATTGTTGGTTTGTGTAAACAAGTTTTGTAAACAATATAATGATACTAATGTTTATGCGATTATTGTGTTGCATACAACGAGTGTATATATATACATTGCACCTTACTTTGGTCTCACAGGCCACATAAGTTACGTAAAAAAATAAAATAGTGAAAAAAACAAGAAACCTACGAAAGGAAGTAAACCAAAGTTTACCAAGTGAGCGGCATTCGCCGCTGTTGCCATACGCGGTTAATTTTCTGCCAACTTTACGCCTCCATATCTCGGTAAGTACTGATCGCAAAAATTTTTTTTGGATAAAAAACAATAAAAAAAATAATAATTTGATAAGAAAAAATAATTTGTTTTTTTTTTTAATATTTTGCGACAACAGGAAACACCTCAGGATTAGGGGTTGCGACAGACAAAGGGTTAAAGGAGGGGTCTGGGATAGTGACAGTTTGGAGGGACTATTCTAAACTGTAGTATCTGAGTGCCTCTGCAAAGACTGATTATGTATGTGTGAGGTGAAAGTGTTGAATGATTATGAAAGTATTTTTCTTTTTGGGGATTTTCTTTCTTTTTGGGTCACCCTGCCTCGGTGGGAGACGGCCGACTTGTTGAAAAAAAAAAATTTAGTTTCCCACTTTACTTTTTGGTGACTTAATTATATAGATAACCTCAGTTGAAGTAGTTGGGAATAGGTACAGCAAGCCAGAAATATCAGCCATTTCTGCTACTTGAGTTTTAGGCCACTTCTGGTCTGACACTAACCAAAATCTTCTCCAGTTCACTAGTATGTCTTTTGTTCTATCTATTTATGCCAATAAACATGAAAACTATCATAGAAAATGCCCCAGAGTTTCTATTTTAACCCAAACACATTTTCAGAGATTAGCTATTCCCATCATGTACTGCATGGGGCAGAATTTTTTTCCTTGAAGAGCAGAAAGTCACAATACCATGACTGGAACAATACATAAATAACCCGCACACAGTGTGACTTTGTAAGTGGCCCAAGTCAGACCAAAATGTTGTTGTAAGTATCCCTCTCCTATGTGCGAGTTATTTATGTAATTTTTTTCATATCTTGCACACCCACCCATTCTCTCATGTCTAGACCAAAATTTGCTGCTTACCAGAAATTTAAGGGTGCTATAAATTATGCGCAGATTGGTGACTGACTAGGGATGTGCCGAACTATTGATATCAGTATCTGCTGATTTTGATGGTATTGGTATCAACACGCACACAAGTAACCCGCACATATAAGAGAGGAGCTTACAACGACGTTTTGGTCCGACTTGGACCATTTACAAAGTCACACTAACAAAAAGGAGAGGAGGGAGTATATATAGGCCAGCAGACAGGGATGGGACCAGAGAGGAAGTAGGAAGAGAGGTAGAGGTGGTAGTAGTAGCCGCCGCCGCCAAATACTAAAAAAGAGGAGCACTGCAAGGGAGCTAGGGGCCCGGCCACAAAGGGTAGGAGCAAGAACACAGAGGGGGGAAAAATAAATAAATAAAGGACAAATACCCAGGGCAGAAGAAAGAAAACCCAAAGGGGAAAGGAAAAAAAAGAATTAGGTTAAGTCATGGGTGTCTTGAAGTTTGGAGCATTTCACAATGTATAAGGGGAAGGAAGGCATCTACAGAGACAAAGCCAGGACTGAGATTCATACAAGGAAAGTTGTGTATAAGGGAGGATTCAACCAGATGGCGACTGTGAAAGAAGTAGGGTAGACAGTTTTAGCAGAAGACCAGTCAATAGGATGACTGTGATCTCTGACATGACTGAAAAGAGCATTGTTGGTGTCGGCAAGCCTAACACTACTTTTGTGCTCCCTGAGTCTGTCAGACAGAGATCGGCCAGTTTTTCCAAAGTACTGAAGAGGACAGGAGGAGCAAGAAATTGGGTTTTCTTTCTTCTACCCTGGGTATTTGTCGTTTATTATTTATTTTTTCCCCTCTGTGTTCTTGCTCCTACCCTTTGTGGGCCCCTAGCTCCCATGCAGTTCTCCTCTTAGTATTTGACTGACTCCACTACTACTACTACTACCTCTCTTCCTACTTCCTCTCTGGTCCCGTTCCTGTCTGCTGGCCTATATTTCAATTGAATTTTTATTTTTTCAAGTTTACAGTTGATTGACATGTAGGGAGTCCTTTTCATAATGTTTCTGTGTTTCATAATTTTCAGGCAAAGAGGTACTTCATTCCTAGCTTACGGTGCTATTTAATGGGTTAAGACTCTTAAACTAGCAATAGATCTAGTTTGTTAAAGTCTTAATCTGTTTTTATTACAGAAACATAAATTGACTCATTACAATATGGTGATTTACATGGGCCATGTGAAATACATATAATGATTTGCAGTGCAAAGAGAGTCACTATCATTCCTAGGCATTACAGGTAGACTAAATTTAATGGGTTACAGACTACTTAATACTAGACAAATAGATCATAGTTTGTTAAAGTTGTAAATCTGTTTTTATATACAGCAAACAATAAATTGACTCAAATTACAATATGGGAATATTACAATGGGCCATGTTGAAAGTAGTTTACAATATGAGATTGTTGCAATTGAGTATAATTCAGAACAATTTTGTGCAGGTATTGATTTTTTACAATGTAGTATTAAGTAATGTAATGAACTTTGAGCATCTATTTTTGAAGTTTTGAGATTTAGGCAAGTGATGTGTTAATAATAAAAAAAAAAAGCGTTGTAGAATAATGTATTTTCCATGAACTTGACTCCATGTTATCGTATCAAACAGGGTGCAATAAATGACCAAGGCCTCGGCATGGTGTCTTGGTGGACAAGTGGCGGTACAGGACAGGATCTGGAGGAGGAGGAAGAGGAAGACGGCGAGGTAGAGGAGCTGGAGGAGGCTGCATGACCTTGGTAGAAGACTAATAGCTGACATTTTTTTAGAACTAAGGTTGTGCTTATATTGTAAGTTGTTTTTCAGGGTTGATATTTTATCTTAATTTTATTTGTTGTCACCTTAGAAATTGAGAGTTTTCACTGCATAGTAAAATGACCTCAACTGTTGAAGAGTTATGCAAAAGTAGAAATTTTTAGTAAATGTTAACTAAAAATATTTTTGAAATTGTCAGGTTATTTCAATGACCACTTATACATGGCCATATAACTTTATTTTCAATATTAAAGTTTTTTCATTTTAAAATCTGAATTGCTGATGTTCTCTAAAGATTATTTTTCCTTTATTTTTTCTTTATATATTGACTTGTGTATAATATGTGACAGTAAAGTGTGATAATTGAACCCATTAGAACCATGAAGCTTGACATATTTACCTGTGAAAATATCTATGTAGATCTTGCTATATATTATGCTAACTGCCCAGTGCCTGCACCTGATGAACACTTTGTATAATAATTCAGTCAACATAGTGTATTAAGTCTTCACTAAAATGTTGCACATTGAATTTGCTATTCCTTGATCTGTATATAATTATTGTTTATACAACATATATACCCCATAAGGGGTTCCTTGATGGCAATAAAGGGCTCTTGATGCAAGGAATTTGATCTGTTCTTCCCTTCCTTGGATCAAACCTGATTGCCTCCCATTCCCTCCGACACTATGACTCATACTAGTTAAGCTTCTTCCCCTAAATATAACAACAACAACAATAATAATAATAATTTACAGGTATATTGTTATTGGTAAATAAAAACTTGTTCAATAAAAGTAAACTTGCAGGTGCCTTGTCTCATCTTTGTTAATTTTCTTTGGCATGACTTGATCTACTATGTGGTGGTGGTCTGCAGGATCTTCTCAACTAGCAAATTAATCATAGCCACCTGTTCTTTCATTAACTTTGTCCTATTCTTTAAACTATGTTATCAGTATAATGAAAATCTTTTAGTGGAGATGTTCTATCCAGAGCAGAGCTCTTGTCAAAAAATTCTAAAATTAATGGCAGGTGTTATTGTTACATGGTCTTCAGTCATGTTGACTTCCAGTACTCAGTCAGGAGTGGTGTAGTGTTCTCTCATGACCACTTTTGGTACTAAAAATTAGTGTAGTTTTCTTTCTTGATTACTTGAAGTACTTAGAAGAACCTCTCTGAGTTTGCTGTTAAGTTGGTTATCTGAGACGAAAGAAACATTCAGTAGGTTAGCCCTAGCAGAGTTACAAAATGTAGCTTGGTTTAAGCTGAGAGTCAAGCTATATATCCATGTCCCATGATATTACTGTGCTGCCAGATATTTTTGGCAGATGAAGACAGACACTTCAGTTTGTTAAGGTATTCTTGAAGGGATAACTCTTAAAAGGTTGCCCGAGTTCTTTTCTTTTTCATCCAACTTGAGAATGCCTCATCCAAGCACATTCAAATTTTCAATAATTGTGTACTGTAACAGGGATCAAATTCTTGAAACATGTGCCCTATGACCAGAGTTGTTGAACTCATTCTCAATATCCTGGAATGGCTCAGATAACTTCCAAAACCCTCAGTGGTGTAGCTTCAAACATTCAAAAAATGTACCCCAAAAAATTGGTCAAATTACCGACTTCTCTGCATTTTATAGGTCAAATTACCGACTAATGTGCATTTTATAGGGCAGTCTTTGTTCTATCAGTAGAATGGAAGGCATACTAGCAAAGTGGCTAAGAATTTGGTTGAATTGGTTTAAAAAAAGACTCAAAGTGGATGAAATCCCTGACTGCTAACTTTGTACAAACATAATTCCGTAAGTTTTCCATCAGATTTCATGCTTTTGGTGTCATTACTTCAGAAAAAAATTCTCTACCCATTCAGAACCCTAAAATTAAAAGTGCTCAGTGTCCAAATTGTAAAAAAATTGGTCTGAAATGGTAGAGAGACTCTTTCTGAAGGTAATGACACCAAAAATACAGTATGATGAAAAACTTGTAGAACTATACAGGCATGAAATTAATGGTCTGGGTGCAATTTATGCAACAGTGATTTTGCCAACTTTGAGTCCTATTTTATACCAATTAATTGGTTGAATTGAACAATTCCATTGCTCAATTCAACCAAATTCTGAGCACAAGAAACTGCCCATTCAACTATCAGAGGTACCCTACAAAGTGCACAGAATTTGTCTGGCAAAATTTACACAAAATTAAAAAAAATTTAAATTTAAAAGCAGTCTAAAATAAAAATTGTATACATTCCAGGCATTAAGATAACATTTCCTTTATTTTTTAACTGTATCTCCAGGCCTCTCCTATTTTACACTTGCTTTCCATTTTGAATTCACCATCACAAAAAAGTTGATTTACCCAATTTCTCGGATAACGAAATATAACCAAGAATTACTGGTCATTGTTTACGGTGTCCCAATAATTGAATCAGACCTAGTAAAAACCCATGAAACTGACTTATTGGTGTAGGGGGGCTTTACCTGTCCTAAGGAAAATAGGCAAAAATCAAATACAGTGGACCCTCAGTTATCGGCCGTAATCCGTTCCAGAAGGTCGGCCTAAAAGCAAAATGGCTGAAAAGCGAAATATTATTTCCAATAAGAATTAATGTAAATACAATTAATCCATTCCAGACACCCAAAAATATTAACAAAAAATAATTTTTTTAAAGATTAATTATAGTTTTACATACACAAAACAATGAGAACTAAATAAAATCTATACATGAACAATTAAATCAGTATTCTTGTTGGCTTATGGAAGATAGGGAGGAGGAGAGAGGGAGGAGACTATTGTTTGGAAGGGGAATCCCCCTCCATAAGGACTTCAGGTATCAAAGCCCTCTCTGGGGTTACTTCCCTTCTTTGTCTTTTACTGCCACTAGGACCAGCTTGAGTCACTGGACCCCTATCGCACAAAATAACTGCCCAGAGAGGTTTGTTTCTGGCGTTTCTTGAACATTTTCCTGAAGTGGGACAAGGTTTTGTCACTGAACATGTTGCAGATATTGCTTATTTTAGCTTGGTCAGGGTGATATTTCTCCACAAAACTTTGCACCCTACTCCACATTGCACAAATCTCCTTAATCTCTGAAGAAGGCACCTCTTTCCCTCCATCTTCCTCCTCCTCTGAAGCAAGTTCCTCAGCTGTGGTCTGTTGCTGTTCCAGATGAAGCTCTTGCAGCTCTTCAGTGGTTAGCTCTTCCCTGTGGTCCTCCACCAACTCTTCCACAACCTTGCCACTAACCTCCAACCCCATGGACTTCCCCAAAGACACAATAGATTCCACAACAGGCGTAGGGTCCTCAGGGTCAGCTCCAAACCCTTCAAAATCCCTCTCTTGGACACATTCTGGCCACAGTTTTCTCCAAGCAAAGTTCAAAGTCCTGGAAGTCACTTCCTGCCAAGCCTTACCTATAAGGCTTATGCAATGGAGGATATTGAAGTGATTCCTCCAGAACTCTCTTAGTCAAATCAGTGTCCGAGGTCACTTCAAAGCACCTTTGAAACGCTGCTTTTGTATAGTTTTTTGAAGTTAGAAATGACCTGCTCGGCTGAATGAGAGGAGTGGTGTTAGGAAGCAAGAACTTCACTGTTATAAAATGGAAGTCCATAAACAATAGGTTTACCAAGTTTGGAGGATGAGCAGGAGCATTGTCCAGTACCTGGAGGCACTTGAGTGGCAATTTATGTTCCAGGAGGTATTTTTTCACACTCAGGCCAAACACATCATTGACCCACTCTTTGAAAATTTGCCTTGTGACACATGCATTATTAGCTTTCCACATCACACACAATTTACTCTTGAAGACCTTGTTTTTCTTGAACACACTGGGATTTTCAGAGTGATACACCAGTAAAGGCTTCACTTTGAAATCCCCACTAGTGTTACGACAGAACAAAAGAATAAGCCTTCTTTCATAGGCTTGTGTCCTGGCAGTGCCTTTTCCTCCTGCATAATGTAGGTCCTCTTTGGGATTTTCTTCAAAAGAGGCCTGTTTCATCACAATTTAAACACTTGTTGGGGGAGGAATCCTTTAGCCTCTACGTATCCCTTGAATTCCTGCACAAACTTTTCAGCCGGACATTTGTTAGAACTTGCAGCCTCACCATGCCTTACAACACTGAGTATGCCGCTATGCTTCTTAAATCTCTCAAACCAGCCTTTGCTGGCCCTAAATTCACTAACAGCAGCACTTGTTCCAGGCATTTTATTTAAGAGATCCGCATGCAACTGCCTTGCCTTCTCACAAATGATCGACTCCACAACACTATCTCCCGCTAATTGTTTTTTGGTGATCCACAACAACAATAATTTCTCCATATCTTCCATTATTGGTGACCTTTGTTTCGTTAGCACATTTACTCCTTTTGCAACATTAGCTTTCTTGATTTCTACTTTTTTTGCCAGGATGGAGGTGATTGTTGATTTGTTTTTCCCATACATCTTGGTAAGTTCCAGCACCTGCACACCACTCTCATGTTTTTCAATAACTTCTTTCTTAAATTCCATCGTGTTTCTCACTTTCTTTACCAAGAAACTTCTAGGAACTTTCTTTGGGGCCGTTGCACTTGACCAATAACCACCAAAAAACAATGGATTATAGCGAAATGTTTGGATAAATGACTAGAGACTTCCCCACTCGCCCAGAGACAAAGCCACACTGACTCAGGAATGCGCGAGTGGCTGGCTGGCGGGTTGACCCGTCCAATATGGCCAATAAGCTAAATAATGGCCGATAACCGGAAGAAAATTTTGGCCGAAAAACTGGCTGATAACAGAGTTGGCTGATAAGTGGAACGGCCGATAACCAAGGGTCCACTGTATTCCACTATTTTGAGGCCGATTTCAAGCTACTTATCTTTATTTCAGTATCATGACTTAATTCTATCGAATGATACCAAGAAACGGCCAATTAAACAATAAAAAAACCATCCTAGAAGACACTTCAGTTAGTTTTGCTTTTCCCATCATGCATCATGTGAGGCAGGATTTTTTTTTTTTTTGTACTGTGCACTCACTGCTCAGCTGCATTATCTTGTATCTAGGCCAAAATTTACCACTCGCCTCTTATCTGAGTGAGCTGAGCCCATAAAGTAGATCTACATGATGGACCCTGGTGTTAATTTTAGGGCTTTGAACAGTGAAAGGGTTAAAGCTGGTCACTGCTACTTACAGAAAAGTTTGGGTTAATTTTTGCCTGTGTAGGTTCCAGTTTGCTTGTTTTGGAATAAATTTGGAAAACTTAAATACAGTGGTACCCCGAGTTTCGTACTGCTCCCAACTTGAACAATTATGTAAGTGCATTTGTAAGTGTATTTTTGGGGGTCTGAAATGGACTAATTTAATTTACATTATTCCTTATGGGAACAAATTCATTCGGTAACGGCACTTGAACAGCCTTCTGGAATGAATTTTGTATGAAACTCTGGGTACCACTGTACTGCTTTTCATGCGATAATTTTTGAGTGTTGCATCCAATTAGTTTCAAGCTTAATGTGCTTGTTTATTTTAGGATATCAATCTCTTGGTCCCTCTGAAAGATGTGAATTGGATTTGGTCTGTGTATGTCCCAATTTACCATTTTTATTGAAGAAATTTAGATATTAGTTTCCAAATGATGACCTGCGAATACCTTTTCTTATTACCTTCAAGTCTTCAATGCTAATATTTAACTGCATTATCAATTTATCCCACACTGTATTAAAGTTACATGCATTGAGGTACAAGGGATTGGAGTTATGGAGTAGGTTATCTTGTGATGGCAATTTCCATGAAGGCGAGTGCCAGGCTCTGTTTTGCCTGCAGTCTGGATAGAAAAATGTTACTCCCTACTTTCTTGTAAAAAAAATAATTGCTTAAGACTAGAAAGAATTAGTTTTCTCATGTGTTGGCTCTGTTGGAGAAACAAATCTTGCAGTCTTCATATGATGAAGGCTGCTGTAATTTTTTCAGGTAGATTGATCCTTCTTGGTAGATGTCAGCCACTGTAAAATATTTCAGAACAAGTCTATGTATTGTTTTGTGCATTTAAGAGCTGACTAATATGAGGAAGCCATTTTGTGATGAGTTGTGATCTGTAGTGTTAGAAGACTGGATCTTAGTGGTGATGGCTTGGCCACAAATAATTACCCATTACAACATGCAACTTTGGCTCATTTCACTACACTGACGGTCTTATTACTTGGCTGGTCATACCAAGCATATGGGGGTTTACTATCCTTAATTTAAATAAAAAAAATTAATAACCTACATTTAATTAACTGTGGTCCAAGTAATGCTCTTTCCTTCCATTCTCAAACTGTCACTTTTCTGTTTTAGACTTGTTCTCAGTCTTCCTTGATCATTTCCAAACTCACTAATTCTACTTCTGTATACATAGGTGGCTTGATTACATGATCCATTACTGACTGTCGCTTCGCTGGTATTTTCAGTGTAATGCATGCATGACTACTTCACATAATAGTCAGTTTTAACTCTACTCAAAACTGTACATAATTTTTACTATTATTACTAAGATTTTCATTCCCTTCCTATAAATCTAGTCATATTCAATCAAAACAATTTCTAATTTCAACATAAATCCTACCCATGCTAATTGAATAGAGCCTCTTATTATACTTAAACTTTGATATTTTTAAATATTCATCTTCATATTGTCTTTGTATCAACATGAACTATGCCCAAAATGCTGTATATACTATGGGCTTTACTGTGGATATATTCTCTTAATTGTAATGGCTTATATTTTGTTAAAATACATTTTTGATTAAAGAAAAATTATTATTGGATATAAAAAATTTCAGCTGTATCACACTAGGTGAATGCAGTTAGGTAGCATTTGCATCTTGCAGTTAAAAAATAGAAGATTGAACTTCCACCACTACTTGTGTTGAACTGACCCTCTTGGCTTCACTGATTTGCATAGACTAATAATAAAATTCATCAAGTGTATCACATGCTCTTTTAAAAAAAAGTCAGAACTTTTGAAGGTGACTGTAAAACCATGGAGTATTTTGACATGGGTCTAACCACCCTTCTCTAGTGTTGCCCTCCCTCCCTGCTCCCCCAAAATAGTAGATATTTCTAGAGGGAACAAGATATAAAATAGTATAAACAGACTGATGTATTTGTGAGGTCAGTTGTCTTCTGGTGCATTTATAGGATAGCAAAATCAAGATACATAATTGCTCAACAACAATTTAGTTTTTCTCTATTTTTGACAGTTTAGGGTGTGGACATGGAGAGGATTTACAACAGAACTATTTGTGAAGCTTCATACTGTTGCAAAATGTTAGCGAGTCCTGTGACTGGAAGAGCATACATAAACACTGTTGCAAAATGTTAGGGAGTAAAGTCTAAAGGGAAATTATTTTTATACAGTGAGCTGAATGATGAGTAGGTTGAGATAGTGAAGCATACACTTCTTGAGGTAGATTTAAAAAAATTGAAGCTAAATGAAAGGAGTGCATGGTTGACAGCTGAAAGGATGCTGATATCTTTAGAATCTCCACTATCCCAAGACCAAGTATAAATAGTATCACAGTACTTAAAAACAATTTTAATTTTAGGCAACAATATCAGGAAGTGGGAAAGTTACCATTAATATAGTGATGTTGCATTGGTTGACTTTGCATATAAAATGGGATATAAAAAATAATTCATTAATTACTGTAAATCTTCTTTCAAAATTTTATGGTTGTAGCATCAATAACAGGTGAAATTTATTTTTTTATAGCTGATTAATACAGTAGTTGTGTGGTCAGTTACCATACCTTTGCTTTTGTTTTGGGGTACATTATTTTGTGTGAATGATAGCCTGTTGAAAGGTTTCAGTGAAATGTTGATATAGACTTATGCTTACTGAACACACTGTATTTTATACTGTACTTGCTTTTTGATAATACATTTGGATTTAAATTAAATGTAAAATATATTTGATGAAATTTGCTGTCAGTTGAATAGTGAGGTAATATTTTTATTTAGAGAATAGGCAAGGAGGAAAAATATATTAGTATATATTAGCTTATGGAATAATATATTGGCAGTTTATAACATACTACAGCAGTGTTAAGAGATTGACCGAGCACGGACACCCCTCACTACATTTACAAACAGTACTACTTAAGACATGCACAAGAACCTATTGACTATTTTTATGGATTCAAATTTTGGTATGTACTTATGAAGAGTTATTAATGAGGAGTATAATGACTTGGTATTGTTATATGCTTATTTTCTGGACATTTTGTTTTTAACTTAGGATGTTATTGTAAGGGAGATGTTTATATCAAAGCTGTGATATTAATTAGTTTGTAGCATTCATACAAACTTTTAATATTTATCAAATACATTCATCAAATAAAATATTTTGTTTCATTTGTCTGTTATTTACTCAGTTAAGGTTTTGGACGTGTTGTATAAAGACCTTAAAGTAGTATGCAAAAAAATGAGGTTACATTGTGTGTGAGAGAGTATCTGTTTGTAGAGGAATGAACTATGCTCCCTCTTGAATTGAACCTGATTCCTTCCCATTCCCTCAGCCACTATGATTATGGGTTTAGTAGTCTCCCATGAATGTAATATGCTCCTGGTGTCCTGTCTTCATTTAATTTGGGTTTAGTGTTTAATTTGCTGCTAAAATTATTCCTTGTCTATTTTCTGGAATCCTTGTGTGAGCATAACTCTTTGTTACACCTCTTACTCCTATCTACTAGGCCATTCCCAGTTTATTATTAGAATAAAAAAGAAGCACTAAACCTACAAGGGGAGAGGAGAGTGCAGGGGTATTGGGTAGCAAGGGATGATTATTAGGTCATGGAATGTGCAGGGGTAGAGGGTAGGAAGAGACGGGTAGAAAGGGCTATGAGGAGTGCTAGAGGCATCATCAGAGTTTGTGCAGTAAATCAGTTGCTCTCAAAAAGCCAACAAGAGAGTGGGTTAAAGGAGGGTCCATCAGCGAGAAGGGAAGGTAAAGGGCAATCGAGCGGTGATGGAAGTAAATTCTGCATACTCGTTGATAGTGGGGGCAGTCCAACAGAATATGGCTAATAGAAACTGGAACCTGACAGTTCTCAGAGTGGAACAGGTCAGCTCTCCATGAGATACCCGTAAGACAAGTGTGGTCGATGCGAAGATGGGAAAGACTAGTCTCCCAACCTCGACACTGATGACAAGAAGATGGCCAGAAACCTATACAGTGGTACCTCGACTTACGAGCAGCTCCCAACTCGAACAATTATGTAAGTATTTCTGCAAGTGCTTTTGTAAGTGTAATTTTGGGGGTCTGAAACAGATTAATCTAATTTACATTATTCCTTATGGGAACAAATTCGTTTAGCATTGGCACTCAGCCTTCTGAAACTTGAGGTAATACTGTACTTGGTTTAATAGATTGTAATTTGTTATGTAGCAGACCAGACCAACATTGTTGCCAATGGGTGTGAAGGTGGGTAGCAATTACAGCAAAATAGTCTGTGAATGGAACACCTTTATATGAAACTGAGAGGTCAAGTACTGCTGACCGGGCCATTCCCAGAACCTCCAACATTTCTTCATAATTCCTATTTCTTAACTGCTATCCATTTTTGTTTTGGCTTTTCTCTTTGTATATTTTTCAGATATTGACCCCAGACTGCAGCTGGTTAAGTGTTGCTTGTTTTGTTGGAAAGTATACAAAAATTGTCAACCAAATTACTCCTTAAGGAAGCTCCTTCACTCCTGAAAGGCTCTTGATCCAAGGAATTAGACCTGACCTCCCGTTCCTTGGATCAAACTTGATTGCCTCTCATTTCCCCCCTGGCACATCATGAGCAGTTCTGGTTTAGAGATCCCCCTCAGGAATGTAATAATAACGAACCTGATTGCAGCAGCGATTATTGAACTAGGTGCAAACTAGTATAGTACTGTATCTTGAATCTCTTTCAGCTACAAAAACAGTTGCAGAAATCCTTCAAGAACAGAACAGATAGATGAATTATATTTTAGATTTTAAGGTTTTTTTTTTTAGTTATTCACAAAACAGTACTTAGGGAAACTGCAAAATACTTTTGAAAATGCTGGTGCCCTGATGATTTCATCCAATTTTGTCCAAACCTTTTTTTTTTTTTTTTAGATCAAACCTAAATGCCTTCAGTTTCCCAGTTGTCATATAATCCCAATGGGTTTACCACTTCCCTTTGATTAAAACATAGTAGACCACCACCTTTCACACTTATTGCATTTCAGTCTGTTCACAATTGTTTTGTATCCATTTCCAGATCTTGTTCTGCAGGTTTTCCACTTTCACAGCGACTCTACCCGTTTCTACCTTGTGCTGTGACGTGGTCAGCCATCACGGTGGCACAGGCAGGTCAGTTTCCCTCCCAAGCTCCTTGGGCCTCTTTTGTTTCATGGTAGATATAGTATAGCTTTATTCACACCCATCCCCTTGCCTCCCAGTCCACAGTTGCCTTGTGGACTTGTATCATGCAATTTCTATATGTTATCATGCCATTTCTGATTTTTTTATCACCATGAAACTATACCTCTAGGGAAGAAAATAGAGATAACAGATATGTTTAAAAGTGGTGTACATGTGGTTGATGCAGCCAAGGCCTATGGGGTGAGGGAATCAACAATTCATTTAGAGAGATAAGTACTCATGTGATGAGCAATCCAAATTGCAACATGTTGAAAAAATGGGAAAGTGGTCACTAAAACTAAAAAAATGCTGAAAGACTTGATTCAGGAGAAAACAAAAAAAAATGTGCATCACTTAATTCCCTTGTGATCCATGAGAAAGTCTCATCTTGCTATAAAATAGTGTATTATCAGGAAGGAATTCCTGCAAATGTGTATCCTGAGTCAAGGATGGTATAATCACTTTAGTGTGTAATAAGCTTCATAATGTAAAGTTCAGTGGGGAGAGTCCCTCTGCTGGCTACACAGAAAATTTTCTGGCAAAGTTGCTGGAAATTATATCCGAGGGTGGCTATGGACCTGAGCAAGTGTTTAATGCTGATGAGATGGGATTGTTCTGGAAGATGACGACTAGAACTTACATCAGCAAGAAAAAAGTGCTCCTGGATTCAAGGCAGCAAAGGATAGTTCTTTCTGCTGTGCACTAATGCAACAGGTGACTTAAGTGAAGACCCCATGCTTGTTTATCGCTCAAAGAATCCTTGCTTTAAAATGGAAAGAAAAACCAATTTGCCTGTTATGTGGCAGTAACCAGTCAGTATGGATGACAGAGGAATTATTTGTTACTGGTTCAAGAATCATTTTATTCATGAAGTCACATTTTATCTGATCACCAAGAACCTTGCATTCAAGAATCTCCTGACTTGATAATTTCCATGCTCTTCCTGACCTGTTGCAGGATTTAAATCCAATTTTTTTTTTTTACCACTAAATACGACATCACTGATACAACTGGTGGATCAAGGTGTAATCAAGTAAGTGTATCTACACATGCAGAATGGTGCAGAAACTGCTTGCAGCAATGGATAATGACTCAGAGCTTGAAGTGGTAGAGTTCTGTCATAAATTCATTGCAGATGCGTTACCCCACATCAAAGCTGCATGGGATAATGTGCCTCAATTAACAATAAATGCAGACTGTGGAAAATTATGACCTACTGTGGCGAATTATTTCACAGGTTTTTCCTCGGTTGGGAGTCAAGTCGAGGAAACAGTCGAGTTAACGAGGAGATTGCCATGTGAGGGCTTCGAAGACATGCAACCAAAAGGCATCAGTAAACCCTTAGAAAGTGATGAGGAAGAAAGAAGTCCAGAGGAAATGTTGGCAGAACTAAATTCCCAGACAGAAGAAACTCAGAGGATGAGGAAGAAGAGCCTGCAGAGAAACAGTTACATGAGCAGTTCCATGTTGCTGCTAGACTTAAATTTTTTCACTGAAAAGGACCCTAGCACATCTAGAAGCATTGCTCTGAAGCAGGATCTGGAGCATCTGACTATGCCCTACTGTAAGCTGAATGCAGTACTGCTGGGTAATACACCACACACACAAAAGAAAATACTTCAGGGCTTCTGTAAATAAGAGCTCTGCATCACCTTCAGCCCACGAACCCTATCCATCCACTTCAGCCCATGAACCTGGGCCACACCAAACCTCTCCATTGACGTTGAGTCACCTAAGCAACAACAACCAGGATCTAAGGAAAGTCTATTCACATTGCTTAACTTGACTACATTATGCTGGGTTAAATAATACTGTAGCAACATGCTTTAAAATGTCCATAATATCTGCATTCCTTTTAAAATCACTGTACCATGCTTAGTTTATTATTTTAGGTGAATTGTGTACAGTATTTAAGAGAGGAGGTTTTTGGTATCTTTGAGATGGCATGGAATGTAACTCAACTTTCCTCATAAATTCACTCCTATTGTGTTTTCACGTTTGCCCTCCTGTAGACTCTGTAGACAGGGAGAGGAAATATTATCAACCTGTACATCTGAGGGGCTATCAGGGCAAGAGTAGTGTGACAATTTTTGAGCAAACAAGGAAAGTCAGAATTGGCTTAATAAGAAAGTCATAATGTCCGCACTGACAATAAAGCTGTCTCAAGGAAGGTTCCTTGAAGCTGGTGAGGGGCTCTTCATCCAAGGACCTGCTCTCCTCTTCCTTAGCTTGAACCTCAATGCATCCTATTCCCCAGACACAATAACCCCTACAGGTTTAGTGCTTCCCTCCTAAGTATAAGTCTCAAGGGAGAGGCAAGAACTTGAGAGGTTCTTGATCCAAGGCATTTTCAGCTTCCCTTCCCCTTGTATCGAACTTTATTACCTCATGTCCAAAGTGCTGGATGACCTCAATGGGTTTGTCACTTTCCCAAGATTAATATCTACCAGTATGTATAGCAGTGTCCAGGCTGGGACTTTAACACCATTAAGCTGGTGTTTTCATAGTGGTCAGAGCCAGATTCATTGGCTGCCAAAAAAAGACTTCACAAGCTCAAACCATTCTTGCAAGAAAAAATAATAGTTCATCATAGTTTTATTAAAAATTATGTCCTTTATAAGTATTATATCTCAACTCTGTCTACTGTAACTAACTCAATAATACTAAGTTGATTATCAAAAAGAATACTGATGCCCAATCCCTGGATCTATTGGCTACTTCACCTTTATATATATATATTTTTTTTACAACTGTCCACAGGTTGGGTATGCAGTACATAAAGCTATTATGTGCTGAACTCTATATACATTAATGAATTCAATAAGAATATTTGGTAGAAAATGTTTACCATTCAACACTACACTTTCACCAATGAACCAGCATGACAATATCGACGAGTGTTTGTGACATCAGAACCTATGATCTGCCTCAGATCAGCTAGAGACTTCTTCATCATCTGAGCTCTCGGCAGCCTCACTTTGCATTTTCTGAAGGGGAATTGAAAATATATACATATATATACGAGTTAAGGTTTGTACATGTTGAATATTTATTCCAAAGTTAGCCCCTCAAGGAAGGTTCCTCGATGCTGGTGAAGGGAATTGTACCTGTGCTCCAGTTCCCTGAATTGAGCCTGAATGCTTTCCATGCATCCACAGGCACTATAATTTCTACGGGTTTACCACTCCCCCACAGTGATATTAATTAACTTTGGAATATTATTAATTCATTTCTAATGGTTATAAAAAAATTAAGTTGAATTTACAGCCTAAGAACTTGTGACAATGAATCTAAATACATTATACAAGTAAAACATTTAGAAATACTTATACTATACCTGTAAGTAAATTTTGATTATGTATCCAAGTATAGTGTGTATATCTATACACAAATCTGTCTTAATTGTGCATACAGTATACAGAATAATATTTCTTTTAATTATAATAATAATAATACAGAATAATATAATCAAACTAAGTACTAAACCCAAAAGGGTTATACAACACTGCAGGGTGGTATGTGCTAAAGGAATATGCAGAGGTCAGAGACTAGTGTAAGGTTGGAGTTTGCAAGAGAGGGTTAGCAGAGGTCATGGAGAGTGCTAAAGTTAAATATAATCAAAGTTGATACAATATGAGGTCAGGTAGAGTAAGTGTGTTAGGGTGGTGGAGACACGAAGTGAATTGTGTGCGTCAGCTAATAGACGATATGGTCAACTGACAATGTAATTTGACAATCCTTACAGAGCAGTGCCAAGTATTTTACCATGAGATACCCTTGAGTAAGATTGTGTGTCCAATCTGTAGGTGGGAGAGTGTAGTCTCCCAAACAAACAACAGCAATGGCCAGACCCCAAACATGGTTTGACAGAATGCAGTTTATTATGGACCAACTCAGACTACTGTTGCTAGCAGTTGAGAAGTAGAAATATTACTGCAAAATAGCCCAAGGAAGGAAGACTTCTGTACAAAACTGGAAGGTCATGAACTGGTGACTAAACAACAAAGTCTGCCTGTTCATTACCCCAAGCAGTGTCCAGGCACCGAACATAAAATGACAATCTTTGGGTTTTCTGCATTTCTAGTAAACACAAAGTTGTATAGTACGATGATGGGAATAAAATTTTTGGATAACCTTTAACCCTTTGACTGTTTCAGTCGTATATATATGTCTTATGAGCCGATGTTTCGGACGTATTAATACGCCTAAATTCTAGCGATGGGAATAAATTCGTTTGGTAACAGCACTTGAACAGCATTCTGGAATGAGGGTGAGTTTTGGAGTGTTCGAATAGCGAGGGTCCACTTAATAATAATAATTGCTGTGGAGTGCTCTAAATGTCAGCTACCAAATGCTCCAGATTAATTATTATAAATGATTATTATTCTAAAAATAATAAATGCTATTTTTGCATTTGTTCTTATGACAATTGTGATTTAGGCATGTTTACCCATATGTAAACATCTCTTATGAGTGGCAGCCTGCCTGCTCTCTTACCCCACTCATATAATATGGAATATATTATTCATTTCAGCGTCTTTATTACAGTTCTAGGGTATTTATCATGTTTCTGATATCAATTTGGAATAAATGTTGTAGGGAAGTAAATAATGAATGTACTAAATAAAGGTTATCTATTACATTTATTCCAAATTGATATCAGAAACACGATAAATACCCTAGAACTGTAATAAAGACATTTAGAGCACTCCACAGCAATTATTATTATTATTAAGTGGACCCTCGCTATTCGAACACTCCAAAACTCACCCTCATTCCAGAATGCTGTTCAAGTGCTGTTACCAAACGAATTTATTCCCATCGCTAGAATTTAGGCGTATTAATACGTCCGAAACATCGGCTCATAAGACATATATATACGACTGAAACAGTCAAAGGGTTAAAGGTTATCCAAAAATTTTATTCCCATCATCGTACTATACAACTTTGTGTTTACTAGAAATGCAGAAAACCCAAAGATTGTCATTTTATGTTCGGTGCCTGGACACTGCTTGGGGTAATGAACAGGCAGACTGTTGTTTAGTCACCAGTTCATGACCTTCCAGTTTTGTACAGAAGTCTTCCTTCCTTGGGCTATTTTGCAGTAATATTTCTACTTCTCAACTGCTAGCAACAGTAGTCTGAGTTGGTCCATAATAAACTGCATTCTGTCAAACCATGTTTGGGGTCTGGCCATTGCTGTTGTTGTTTGGGAGACTACTCTCTCCCACCTACAGATTGGACACACAATCTTACTCAAGGGTATCTCATGGTAAAATACTTGGCACTGCTCTGTAAGGATTGTCAAATTACATTGTCAGCTGACCATATCGTCTATTAGCTGACGCACACAATTCACTTCCAGTGTCTCCACCACCCTAACACACTTACTCTACCTGACCTCATATTGTATCAACTTTGATTATATTTAATAATGTAGATCTTAATACTTGTGATTGCAAAAAGGATTTAGGAGTTCTGGTTAGCAGTAATCTGAAACCAAGGCAACAGTGCATAAGTGTTCGCATTAAAGTATACCTGTTATACTTCAAGAAGTATAAATAATAGAAGTCCTCAGGTTGTTCTTCAACTCTATATATCTTTGGTTAGGCCTCATTTAGATTATGCTGTTCAGTTCTGGTCACCGTATTACAGAATGGATATAAATGCACTGGAAAACGTACAGAGGAGGATGACAAAGTTAATCCCATTTATCAGAAATCTTCCCTATTAACCCTTTGACTGTTTCGGACGTATACATACGTCTTACGAGCCAATGTTTTGGACGTATTTATACGCCTAAATTCTAGCGGCCTCAAATCAAGCAGGAGAAAGCTGGTAGGCCCACATGTGAGAGAATGGGTCTGTGTGCGCAGTATAAAAAAAAATCCTGCAGCAAGCAGTACATAATGAGAAAAAAAAAACTCAGACCGTGTTTTTGGATTAAAACGCCGACTTTGAGGTGTATTTTCGTATAGTATTTATGGTTGTATTCTCTTTTTCATGGTCTCATTTGATAGAATGGAAAACATTTTACAGGAATAGAGATGATTTTGATTAGTTTCATGATGTAAACAATCTTGAAATTGAGCTCAAAGTAGCGGAAATGTTCGATTTTTGCCAATGTTCAAAAGTAAACAAATCACACCACACGTCCAATACACATCAACTGGTGAGTCTAATATGCTTTCACAAGTGCACAGATATTATTTATACAATTTTTACAATGATGCAATAGTCTGCATAACAATAAATCTTCTATTTTTTGTGTGAATAAAAAATAAAAATAGAAAGCAAGAGTACATAATGTAAGAGGGGCCTAAAGACGTGACTAATGAACAGATAACATCTTATTTTAGTGATAGGGATGTCTGCATTGTTTATTCTGGACCCTATTTTGAAATTGACATCTTTTTTATTTTGCGCGAAATTGCCATTTTCTGACCACTTTATTGGGTAGTTGAAATCGGTAAATTGGTGATTTCTTGTACTCAATCAATAGAACAAATGGAGTTCTAAAGAAATAGCTATGAGTTTGGTCGACTGTCCCAATGGAATTGGCCAAAAATATGGCACAAAGACGGCGAAATTGCCGATGCGTATATATCACTGATATCGCTAACTTTGCGAGAGCGTAATTCCGTAAGTTTTCAATCAAATTTCATACTTTTGGTGTCATTACCATCGGGAAAAGATTCTCTATCATTTCATAAGAAATTTTTTTTTTCCCAAAATTTTCCGACATAGAATGACAGTTTCAGAATGGGGGGCCTCCGACAGTCAAAGGGCGTAGAATTAGGGAAGATATGATTGAGGTGTATAAATGGAAAACAGGAATAAATAAAGGGGATGTCAATAGCGTGCTGAAAATATCCAGCCAAGACAGGACTCGCAGCAATGGTTTCAAGTTGGAAAAGTTCAGATTCAGGAAGGATATAGGAAAGCACTGGTTTGGTAATAGAGTTGTGGATGAGTGGAACAAACTCCCGAGTACCGTCATAGAAGCTAAGACGATGTGTAATTTTAAAAATAGGTTAGATAAATACACGAGTGGGTGTGGGTGGGTGTGAATTGGACCTGATGCTGTACTAATTCCTTAAGTGGAAGTGACCTGTAAATTGGGTTGCCCAAATATCCTGTTAGTGGGATGGATTGTGAAGGACCTGTCTAGTATGGGCCAACAGGCCTGCTGCAGTGTTCATCTTTTCTTATGTTCTTCAACCATGGCATAAGCAAAGCTCTCATAAAGCATATGCCGCGCTGTATAACCCTTGTGGTTTAGCGTTTCTTTTGATAATAATAATAATCATAAAGCATATTGGCCAAAATGTGTCCTTTCATGCTCTCAAGAGTGGGATACATATATTGTCACACTAGAGGATGCTAAGCAAGCTGACAATCTTTCCTGTATTAGCTCTATCATCAACATCCCTCTAACAATACATAAACATTCCTTCTTCAGTTCTAGTTGTGGTACTGTCCTCATCCCCCACACTATAGTCCAACAAGACTATTCAATACAACCCAGACTAATATGAGCAACTTGAGCTCCAGAACCTCTTTATCACCATAGTTTAAACTTATATCTGCCCTGCCTGAGACTGAAGACATTATCCAAGCAACATAGCCAAGCAGATCTTCTACTGCAGGGAGCCTCCAACAATGCAAACATGGCTTGCACTTTGGCCACCCTGCCAAATATTGTAAATCACTGGAAGAATGCCCAGTTTGCAGTGTTGGTGACCATAATCATCATGCACCCAACACCCCCCACTTGCCTTTACTGTGGAGAAACTTTCTGCATATATCCACTATTGCCCAGTTTTCTTACAAGACAGTCTCAAGGAAAAGGAAGGCCTATCATGCTTTGGCAGTGATTCAACAAGTTTAAACTATGCTCCTTGCTGCTTCCTTGTCTACAGGAACACTTGTAGATACAGTACATCAGCTTATACTGAAAAGACAAAACCTTTCCTTCTCATTCTCATCCTCCACAACCCTTGACATTCACTCCTGTCCTACATTCTACATCTACAGTTACTCTCAAATCTCTTATTAGGGATTCACCACTACCTCCACACGATGACTGATCACTACAGTCCACAGCCACAATTTTCTGTTGCTGAAGTATGACTAGTCATTCAAAATGACAATATCAGAGGATACAGTGGGAATCAGGGAGAGCTACAATTGTTGCTCTCCCAGTTCTTCTCTGCATGTGTTTGTTTACAAGAACCATAATTACATTACACAGTTGAACTTCCCATCTCTGGCTATGTTTTAGTCATTAGATCATCTTCCTGGTGAGACATACAACGAAAGTGCACTTCTTGTACACAATGATATTCCTTATTTTTATTTTTACTTTGTAGTCTGCTTCATATACTGCAGCCTGTCTATTTTGACAAGTGATACACTATCTACTCTGTATATTTTCCCTTTATGCCCATTATCTATCCCTGACCTCTTCAAGGGGGGCTCCTTGGCGTGGTGAAGAGAGGCTCTTGGTCTGAGGAATTAGACCTTTTGGTCTTCTTCCTCAGACCGAACCTAATTACCCCCCAATCCCCCTCCCCTATCCCATCTCCTCCATCCTACCTTTTTCCCTTTTCCTCCCCTTCCTCCTCATCCCTCCCTTATTCCTTCCCAGTTTTACCCTGGGAGCTTCTCTCCTCAGGCATTCTAGTTCCTAGGTAGGGGGAAGGGTATCGTGGTCCATCCCATTCTGTTGAGGTCCTTGGCGGTGGTGTAGTTTGCCATGGAATCTGGATCGCCTGGGGATGTCCCGATCCCTCTCCGGTCACCCGGGGGGTGGCCTTGTGTATCTTTCGGGTGACGGGTGTATCTCTGGAGGCCACCTTTCGGATTCCGGGGGTGGTGGCCGAAGGCGGTATGCTTTGTGGCAGATATCCGGCCGCCCTCTCTTTTGTCCGCCGAGGTGGCTCGGTTGCTATCCCGGATTGCTGGTTTACTGGCATGAAGGGTAGGGTATGGCATGGGTTCCATGCAGCATCTGTACTACTTGCGGTGTTGAGGTCCTCTTGGGCGCGGAGGGGGATTTACGCTCCCTTTCATTCCTCCTAGGAGCTATTCCTCCACGTTCCCCCCTTTTTTTTTTAATTTTTTTTTATTTTTATTTTATTTTCTTCTTTCTTTTTTTTTTCTTAAAAATAAAAAGAAAGAAGTAACCTAACCATGGCTGACCCAATCCATGAACCCACTACCCCCGGGCCCCTTCCTGATACCGCACACAGTACTGACCCTGCCTCGTAAACGGACAACTCTTTGGACATCTCTCAAGCCCCTGTACCTCTTGCTGGTGCCGGTTCATCACCTGCTACAGGTACCGGGGTTCTGACCGGCCCTTTTGACATATCTGACCTTCGCTCTTCTCTGACCTTGATTCCAGCTTCTCCCTCGACGGTGCGGCAATTTTCGAATCGCTCGCCCATCTTCCATCGGACCACCCCCGGTCCCACACCCAAACGACCAAGACCCTTACATGACGATTCGACACTTCCTTCTCGTTCATCTCAGAAACGACTAGCACGTCTCGCACTCCCCTTAGATACTTTGTTTCACACTACTCAATGGACAAAGTTTTTTACTCTAAGACCGACTACTCCAACTACCTATCTTTCCGATCATAGTATTGGTAAAGCTCTCCTACGCCATGTTGGCAAAGATATCTCTTTTCATGTTCTTAAGAGCGGCACTCGCATCATCACGGTCCAGAATGCTGGCCAAGCTCGCGATCTTTCCCTTCTTACGACAATAGATACTATTCCTATCACTATTGACAAACATCATTCTCTTAATTCTTGTAGTGGTACTGTCATTTTACCACACACCATTGTCCAACGGAATTTCCAGACATGTGGTGAAGACATTTTGGAGCAGCTTGAGCTCCAAGAACTCCCTTATCCTTAAGGTTGACACTTTTGTCCTTCCTGCCAATAAGCGAAGACGTTATCCTTGCAATATAGCTCATTTAACGTTTGACTGCCGTGAACTCCCACCTTTGGTCTACATTGCAGGTCAACATTTACAAGTTCGAAAGGTGACCCCTACACCACAGCAGTGTAGAAACTGCTGGCGTTTTGGTCATCCAGCGAAATATTGCAAGTCCATGGCCAAATGCCTAGTCTGTGGTGCCGACGACCATGCCAGTCATTCTTGTACTTTACCTCCCTCTTGCCTTAACTGTCATGAGGCACATCCATCGTACTCTCGCCATTGTCAGGTTTACCTGAATGAGCGGGATATCCGTTGTCTCAAAGAGGCGGAAGGCTTCTCATATTCTATGGCCGTCTCTCATCTACGCCTACAAGGGAGACTTCCCCGTATTTCCTATTCTCGCATTGCTAAACGTCGCCCCACTTCTGGGGTCCTAACTTCCTTGACTTCCTCTGTGGTTACACCATCCTCAGTCACCCCTGTCTCGAATCCTTTTGATGTTCTTGGCTTTGAGGTCCCTACCTCGGCATGCCATACTGTCCACACTCCTTCCTCTACTCACTCGCACAGTTCTGAGTCTACATGCCCTCGTCCTTCGCCTAAACCTCAGCGCCCCCTTCTTCTCATAAGCCCGCAAAAAATCCCTATTGCCGGGTTCTTCATCTCCGAATAGTTCTGTAACGTGTGGAGGTTCATCATCCTCCTTGTTCAATATCTTCATCCCCTGTCCCCTCTCAAGTTCCTTCCCCGACTGTCCCTCCCCAGGCCACTTCCACTCCTTTCCCCTCCCAAACCCCTTCACCAGTTTCCTCTTCCATCTCCTCGCCCTTTACTTTAGTACAGTCTATAGTCTCCCCGATGGTAGCTCACTCTCCTTCCATTTCTAATGTAGTCCCACATTCTGCATCTTTGTCTTCCGAAAATCTGGAAGCTATCGCAGAATTTATTGCAGAGTCTGGAACGTTGATGGACACCGCTCCACTTTCTGTTCCTCCTCCTCTCTCTTCTCCGTCGACACCCCTCCTTCCTTCCCAGCGTCCCACTCCTTCTCTGATTACGAAGCTTCCACTGCCTCCACACGTGGACTTTTCTAACCCTAGTCCATAGATACCTCTAACTTCGACTTCTATCTTTCTCTCTATAAATCATGGCTTATTTGCAGTGGAATATCCGAGGCCTCAGGGGTAACCGGGGTGAGCTTCAGGTGTTGCTCTCCCAGGTTTTCCCTGTTGGTGTCTGTTTGCAAGAACCCAAATTGCAATCCTCTGTTATCCGGCCCTTTTCAGGCTATGATTTGTTATATTTATCGAATCCTTTTTCCGATGGAACC
Source organism: Cherax destructor (assembly GCA_009830355.1). NCBI lineage: Eukaryota > Metazoa > Arthropoda > Malacostraca > Decapoda > Parastacidae > Cherax > Cherax destructor. The sequence goes on along the minus strand of WNWK01005072.1, from coordinate 98,130 downwards.
TTTAACAAAAGTCCTCTTCTTATACGCACTGGTGTTCCATACCGTCAGCTCTATGTTCATTCTTCTCTACATTACACCGCAGCCCGTATCCACTTGAATAAGTGATATACACTCTGTTCTTTATATCTCTCCCCTTCGCGAGCATTGTCTATCCCAGATGTTGATTTTCTGGTTTCTTCTTTGCCGCCACCCCTTCTATTACTTGGCGATTTTAACGCACACCATTTTCTTTGGGGAGGGTCGCACTGTGACTCCCGTGGCGTTCAGTTGGAGGCATTTCTTGCTTCTCTCCCACTCCATGTTTTAAATACGGGTACTCCTACCCATTTTGATCCCCGAACTCATTCTTTCTCCTGCATTGATCTTTCCATCTGCTCTTCATCAACTGTCCTCGACTTCACCTGGTCTGTCCTCCCGGACTTACATGATAGCGATCATTTCCCAATCATCCTTAGGTCCCCTTCGTATTCTCCACCTCCTCGTAGCCCACGCTGGCAATTTGACCGGGCGAAATGGGACCTTTACGCACATCTTACTGCCTTTCATGAGGTTCCTTCCTTGTCCTCCATTGATGAGGTTTTACATCTCTTTTCGTCTTCCGTCTTCACGGCAGCTTCACATTCTATCCCCCAAACCTCGGGCAAGCATTCTCAGAAGTGCGTGCCTTGGTGGTCTCCTGCTTGTGCTCGTGCAGTACGTTTGAAACGCGCTGCGTGGGGCAGGTATTGGTATAACAGAACCACAGAGAGACTCCTTGATTTTAAGCAGAAGAGAGCAATTGCTCGCAGTGTCATACGTGATGCTAAATGCACTTGCTGGCGAGATTGCATTTCTACGGTCACTTCGGCTTCCTCAATGAGTGCAGTCTGGAAGAAAGTGCGGAAATTGAGTGGTAAATTCTCCCCCGACCCGGCTCCTGTTCTTCAGGTTGCCGGTGTCGATATAGCACACCCTCTTGCCGTTGCCACTGAAATTGGTATAATAATCTGGTCCGCATTTCTCAGGGGCTCCATCTATGCCCCTCGTTCCTTTCTTCTAAGTCTGCCAGCGAGTTAAAGCCCTTAGATTTTTCTTCTCTCAGAGAAGAATCTTATAATGTGCCTTTCAAGAACTGGAGGCAACACTCTCTGCTTGCCGATCATCGGCAGCTGGGCCAGACGGCATACATATTCGTATGCTACAGCATTTACATCAGTCTGCTCTTACTGTCCTCTTACGACTCTTTAATCTTATATGGTCGCAAGGAGTTATTCCCCAACTGTGGAAGTCTGCTATTGTTCTCCCTTTTCGCAAACCGGGTACTACGGGACATGATACCTCCCACTACCGTCCCATCGTTCTTACCAGTGCAGTTTGCAAGGTGATGGAATGTCTAGTTAATAGATGTTTGATGTGGTATTTAGAGACTCATAGTAGTCTCTCCACTAGTCAATATGGCTTTCGTAAGGGCCGTTCTGCCATTGACCCCTTACTGCGCTTGGATACGTATATTCGTAATGCCTTTGCCAATAACCACTCGGTTATTGCCATTTTTTTCGATCTTGAGAAGGCTTATGACACAATTTGGAAGCATAATATCTTGACCCAGGCCCACTCCTTAGGCCTCCGAGGCAATCTACCATTTTTCCTTAAGGCTTTCTTAACTGACAGACATTTCCATGTCCGGGTTAGTAATGAATTTTCCCCGGAATTTGTCCAAGCTGAAGGTGTCCCCCAGGGTTGTGTTCTGAGCACAACACTCTTTCTCTTTGCTATAAATAATCTGGCATCTGTTCTCCCATCCAATATTTGGTCATTGCTCTATGTGGATGACTTTGCTATAGCTTGTGCAGGTGCTGACTGTCACCTCATTGCAGTTTACCTCCAGCATGCCATCAACCGGGTTTCTGATTGGGCCACCACTCACGGGTTTAAATTTTATAGTGGCAAAACTCATCAAATTACGTTTACTAGACGTTCAGTGGTCTTTGATCATCCACTGTACCTATACGGCTCACGTATTCCAGAACGTGATACAGTCAGGTTTCTCGGCCTCCTGTTTGACCGTCGATTGTCTTGGAAACCTCATATTACCTCTATTAAGGCAACTTGTCACAGCCGGCTGAACCTCCTTAAAATCCTCGCACATCTTTCATGGGGGGCTGATCGTAGAACTCTCCTTCGTCTACATTCAGCCCTAATTTTATCAAAACTTGATTATCGTGACCAGATATATTCGGCGGCCTCCCCTGCCACTCTTTCCATCCTTAATCCCATCCATCACCAGGGATTACGCTTATGCCTTGGTGCATTTCGTTCTTCCCCGGTTGAGAGCCTTTATGTAGAAGCGAACATTCCATCCTTGTCCGATTGTCGTGATGCACATTGCATTCGCTATTATGTTCGCTCTCATGACCTCCGCAATCCTTCCATGTATAGGATTGTTACAGATAATAGTAGACGCTCTTTATTTGTTCGTTGCCCCTGCTTACTTCGTCCCTTTTCTCTTCGTCTACATTCACTCCTGTCTGCCCTTCAGCTACCACCTCTATATGTTCATGTGACATCTCCCTTTCCCCTACCCCCTTGGGAAGTTCCTCCTGTTTGTGTCTGTTCTATTCCTCTACCTTGCGCGAAAGCCCACCTACCTACGGCGGCTTCTCGCTCTTTTTTTCTAGACCACTTTCGTTCTCATTCCCATGCCATCGCAGTGTACACCGATGGTTCAAAGTCGTCTGATGGCATCGGATTCGCAGAAGTGTTTCTGGACAGCGTCGTGCGAGGGCATCTATTACCCTTGGCTAGCATATTTACGGCTGAATTGTATGCCATTCTTGTGGCACTTATCCGTATTGCATCTATGCCTGTGTCACCATTTGTGGTCGTTTCAGACTCCCTTAGTGCTTTACAGGCTATCTGTAAAATTGATACACCTCACCCCCTAGTTCTTCGTATCCAACTTTGGTTACGCCGTATCTCTAGCAAGCACAAAGATATTGTTTTTTGTTGGGTCCCTGGTCATGTTGACGTACAGGGCAATGAACAGTTAGACACTGCTGTGTGGTCAGCAGTACATGACCTTCCAGTTTCATATAGAGGTGTTCCTTTCATGGACTATTTTGCGGTCATTGCTTCCCACCTTCGCACCCATTGGCAACAACGCTGGTCTGACCTGCTAAATAACAAACTTCATTCTATTAAACCGATTATAGGTTTCTGGCCTCCTTCTTGTCACCAATGTCAGGGTTGGGAGACTACACTCTCCCGTCTTCGCATCGGCCACACTCGTCTTACTCACGGGTATCTCATGGAGAGGCTCCCTGCCCCTCTCTCTGAGCATTGTCAAGTTCCAGTGTCTGTTCAACATATTCTGTTGGACTGCCCACTCTATCAACGAGCACGCAGAATTTACCTCCAACAGCGTCTTCGCTCTGCGGCCCTTTCTTTACCTTCCCTTCTTGCTGATGGACCCTCCTTTAATCCTGACTCTCTCGTTGACTTTTTGACAGAAACTGACTTAATACACAAACTCTGAAGATTATACCTCTAGCACCTCCCTCAGTCCCTTCTACCTCGATCTCTTGCTACCCTCTATCCCTGCAGTATGCACTGTCCTGCTGCACTCCATACCCTACTAATCATCCATCTCCCTCTTACAATCCAGTCTCCCTGCATCCTGTCCTGACCAGCTGCGCTGTATAACCTCTGTGGTTTAGCGCTTCTTTTGATTATAATAATAGAGGCCTTGACTTTGATTGGTTTGTAGTACTTGATCTTCAGGACAGCAATCATTCCCCCCCCCCCCCTTTCCCTTACTACTCATTCTTACTCCAACCCCCTTGTTGCTCCTTCTGACAGTTGGAGCAGGCAGATTGGGACCTTTATACATGCCATACCTTTTTTCCTCATGTTCCTCCAATTTCATTCTCTTCATCCTGTTCTTGTTGCAGCATCAATTGCAATCCCTGAACTAAGGATAATCATTATCAGAAATGTGTTCTGTGGTGGTCACCTGATCGTACACATGCTGTGCATTTGAAATATGCTGCATGGGGTCGCTACCATCACAAGAGACTGGTTTCTGGCTTTTAAATAATTGAGAGCAATTGCTCATCACATTATCCAAGTGGCAAAATATACTTGTTGGCAAGCTTACTTGTCCACTGTGACTACCACTATTTCCAAGCGTGCAGTCTGGAAAAGGGTACAATAGTTGACTGGCAAGTACTCCCTGGACCCTGCTCTCGTTCTTACTGGTGGTGATAGCATTGTAAACCCTGTTTAAGTTGTCATGGCAACTGGGCATCACCTTGTATGTGTATCCCAGGGGCTACATCTCCTTCCCTCATTTCTTCTAAACCCAAGGGGGTAGTCATCACCTCTTAGATATTACTTCTTACATTGCAGAACTTTATAATGCCCTTCACGTTCCGTGAACTCGCATCAACTCTCTCCATGTACCAACCAACAGCAGCTGGTCCTGATGACATCCATTTTCATATGCTCCAACACTTACACCCTACAGAGCTCACTGCCCACTTACATCTTTTCAATCTCATTTCATCCCAATTAGTTTGAAGCACATGTTAACATGTGCTTCGAACTAATTTTAGGATGCTATATTTAAATTTGAACATAGTTTTGTTCCAACATGTACAATTTCTTTGAAATAGAATCCTACCTTTAGTAACCAACGTAATGATTCTAATCTAAATAAATGACTTGCAAGAAGGAAATAAGAACTGCTGCATATGAACTTGTTTGCAGACCACACAAAAATGCTATGCAAGAAAAGCAATAAAAATGACAGTAGTTTTATAGGACAATGGAGTAAGGCATGAATGATGGATAAATGCCTTGTAATGGAAATGAGTGAAACAGGTCACAGAGAATACCTGTGTAATGAAACATAGAACGCATCATGAAATAGTGAGGAATTCCCATGCCACACTGGCCAGCACTAAAGTAACATTCAGATACAGTACTGTATACTGATAGGAGAAATGCCAAAACAGTTTTTACATCATATGTTAGACCAAATCTGGAATATACAGTGACAGTATGGTATCTGTAACTAAAAAAATGCATCAACAAAACAGAAAAGTCCAAAGGCAAGCTACAAAATGGCTTCAAGAGCTAAAAAAAAAATGAGCCATAAAGGAAGAATGAAAATATTGGAAATGATATATTTGACTGACAAAAAATAGGAGATATAATAACCACATTCAAGATAATAAGAGGATAAGAAAGCATGGACATGGAAGGCTTTTTAACACATTAACTGTCATAAGAGGCTTCAAAATACAGAGCACTTATTACTATGACTGCAAAAATTCCTTACCATCTGAAGAAAATCAATGAATTTTTGAGGATCTTGACCAGTGCTTAAGTCAACTATGTCCATTGGGAGACCATATTGCCTGTGGACAAAAAAACAATAACTATGTTTTAAACATTTAAAGATAAACACAATCTATGAACACATTAATGTTAAAGTCAATTACATTTATTATAGTGCTTTCAAGATAATTAGTAAGATTTTTTTATTTTTTTTATTAACACATCGGCCGATTCCCACCAAGGCAGGGTGGCCCGAAAAAGAAAAACTTTCATCATCATTCACTCCATCACTGTCTTGCCAGAGGGGTGCTTTACACTACAGTTATAAAACTGCAACATTAACACTCCTCCTTCAGAGTGCCGGCACTGTACTTCCCATCTCCAGAACTCAAGTCCGGCCTGCCGGTTTCCCTGAATCCCTTCATAAATGTTACTTTGCTCACACTCCAACAGCACGTCAAGTATTAAAAACCATATGCCTCCATTCACTCCTATCAAATACGCTCACACATGCTTGCTGGAAGTCCAAGCCCCTCGCACACAAAACTTCCTTTACCCCCTCCCTCCACCCTTTCCTAGGCCGACCCCTACCCCGCCTTCCCTCCACTACAGATTTATACACTCTCGAAGTCACTCTGTCTCGTTCCATTCTCTCTACATGTCCAAACCACCTCAACAACCCCTCCTCAGCTCTCTGGACAATCGTTTGGTAATCCCGCACCTCCTCCTAATTTCCAAACTCCGAATTCTCTGCATTATATTCACACCACACATTGACCTCAGACATGATATTTCCACTGCCTCCAGCCTTCTCCTCGTTGCAACATTCATCACCCATGCTTCACACCCATATAAGAGCGTTGGTATAACTATACTCTCATACATTCCCCTCTTTACTTCCATGGACAAGGCTCTTTGTCTCCACAGACTCCGAAGTGCTCCACTCACCCTTTTCCCCTCATCAATTCTATTTTTCACCTCATCCTTCATAGACCCATCCGCCGACATGTCCACTCCCAAATATCTGAATATATTCACCTCCTCCATACTCTCTCCCTCCAATCTGATATCCAATCTTTCGTCACCTATTCTTTTTGTTATCCTCATCACCTTACTCTTTCCTATATTCACTTTCAATTTTCTTCTTTTACACACCCTACCAAATTCATCCACCAACCTCTGCAACTTCTCTTCAGAATCTCCCAAAAGCACAGTGTCATCAGCAAAAAGCAACTGTGACAATTCCCACTTTGTATTTGCTTCTTTATCTTTTAGCCCAACACCTCTTGCCAAGACCCTCGCATTCACTTCTCTTACAACCCCATCTATAAATATATTGAACAACCACGGTGACATCACACATCCTTGTCTAAGGCCCACTTTTACTGGGAAATAGTCCCCTTCCCTCCTACACACTCTAACCTGAGCCTCACTATCCTCATAAAAACTCTTTACTGCTTTCAGTAACCTTCCTCCTATTCCATACACCTGCAACATCTGCCACATTGCCCCCCTATCTACCCTATCATACGCCTTTTCCAAATCCATAAATGCCACAAAAACATCTTTACCCTTATCCAAATACTGTTCACCTATATGTTTCACTGTAAACACTTGGTCTACACACCCCTACCTTTCCTAAAGCCCCTTGTTCATCTGCTATCCTACTTTCTGTCTTACTCTTAATTCTTTCAATAATAACTCTACCATACACTTTACCAGGTACACTCAACAGACTTATTCCCCTATAATTTTTGCACTCTCTTTTGTCCCCTTTGCCTTTATACAAAGGAACAATACACGCTCTCTGCCAATCCCAAGGTACCTTACCCTCTTCCATACATTTATTAAATAATAGCACCAACCACTCCAAAACTATATCCCCACCTGCTTTTAACATTTCTATCTTTATCCCATCAATCCCAGCTGCCTTACCCCTTTCATTCTACCCACTGCCTCACAAACTTCCCTACACTCACAACTGGCTCTTCCACACTCCTACAAGATGTTATTCCTCCTTGCCCTACACACAAAATCACAGCTTTCCTGTCTTCATCAACATTTAACAACTCCTCAAAATATTCTCTCCATCTTCCCGATACCTCTAACTCTCCATTTAATAACTCTCCTCTCCTATTTTTAACTGTCAAATCCATTTGTTCTCTAGGCTTCCTCAACTTATTAATCTCATTCCAAAACTTTTTCTTATTTTCAACAAAATTTGCTGATAACATCTCACCCACTCTCTCATCTGCTCTCTTTTTACATTGCTTCACCACTCTTTTAACCTCTCTTTTCTCTCCATATACTCTTCCCTCCTTGCATCACTTCTACTTTGTAAAAACCTCTCATATGCTAACTTTTTCTCCCTTACTACTCTCTTTACATCATCATTCCACCAATCGCTCCTCTTCCCTCCCGCACCCACTCGCCTGTAACCACAAACTTCTGCTGAACACTCTAACACTACATTTTTAAATCTACCCCATACATTTTCAACCCCATTGCCTACACTCTCACTTGCCCATCTATCCTCCAATAGTTGTTTATATCTTACCCTAACTGCCTCCTCTTTTAGTTTATAAACCTTCACCTCTCTCTTACTTACTGATTCTATTTTCCTTGTATCCCATCTACCTTTACTCCCACTGTAGCTATAACTAAAAAGTGATCTGATATATCTGTGGCCCCTCTATAAACATGTACATCCTGAAGTCTACTCAACAGTCTTTTATCTACCAATACATAGTCCAACAAACTACTATCATTACGCCCTACATCATATCTTGTATACTTATTTATCCTCTTTTTCTTAAAATATGTATTACCTATAACTAAACCCCTTTCTATACAAAGTTCAATCAAAGGGCTCCCATTATCATTTACACCTGGCACCCCAAACTTACCTACTACACCCTCTCTGCATGTTTCTCCCACTTTAGCATTTAGGTCCCCTACCACAATTACTCTCTCATTTGGTTCAAAAGTTCCTATACATTCGCTTAACATCTCCCAAAATTCTCTCTCTCCTCTACACTCCTCTCTTCTCCAGGTGCATACACGCTTATTATGACCCACTTTTCGCATCCGACCCTTATTTTAATCCACATAATCCTTGAATTTACACATTCATATTCCCTCTTTCCTTCCATAACTGATCCTTCAACATTATTGCTACCCTTCCTTAGCTCTAACTCTCTCAGATACTCCTGACTTAATCCCATTTATTTCTCCCCACTGAAACTCGCCTACCCCCTTCAGCTTTGTTTCGCTTAGGGCCAGGACATCCAACTTCTTTTCATTCATAACATTGGCAATCATCTCTTTCTTATCATCCGCACTACATCCACGCACATTCAGACAACCCAGTTTTATAAAGTTTTTCTTCTTCTCGTTTTTAGTAGATTTGTACAGGAGAAGGGGTTACTAGCCCATTGCTCCCGGCATCTTAGTCGCCTCATACGACACGCATTGCTTACGGAGGAAAGATTCTTTTCCACTTCCCCATGGACAATAGAGAAAATAAAAAGAACAAGAGCTAGTAAGACTATCAACAATATCCACAAAAGAAAAAAAATGAAAAAATAAGAATAAGCAAGAGTATCCCATGACCAAACATCCTCAATGCTGAATCACAAACTATACTAGGAAGCCATATTTGAATGGGGAAGCAATAAACTATAGGATCCTGTGATCCCTATACACTATCAATGAAATGATATATTTGTGTTATGTAGTTGTTAAACTTTGAATGATTGCTCACTTTGTCTTCAAGATTTTTGTGTTTAACGGTGCAACTTAAATGATGTTCAATCCAACAGAAACACTTAAAAACTCAGGTGGTTCATAGCTGATGTTAAGAGAATTCTACAAATGGTTACTCCTTCAATACCTTCAGAGAAAAAGCTTCATATATAAACAGTAGACCACCACTTTTCATGACTTCACCCACTGTGTTTCTACGTATTCACTATAAATTTTTTATTTCTATTTCTACATTTCACTCCGAAGGTTTACCACCTATCGCAGTAGCTACCTTTTTTCTGTTACTATCAGTTCACCTTCAGTAGTTGAATTATCTTTACCAAATGCATTTATACTGTGTGTAAGCAAATTTTATGCAAGTACAGTGGTACCTCGAGTTACGAGTTTAATTCTTTTCAGAAGGCTGTTCAAGTGCCGATACCGAATGAATTTGTACCCATAAGGAATAATGTGAATAAGATTAATCCGTTTCAGACCCCAAAAAATACAATTACAAAAGCACTTACAGAAATACACTTACATAATTGTTCGAGTTGGGAGCTGCTCGTTTGTCGAGGTACCACTGTATTGAGAACTCACATTTGTTAAGACTGAATTATTAACATTATTGTTGCATTCATATTTGGTGTATGATCACTCTATATATGTACAGAGAGCTCTCATATATTTAGAAGAGATTCGTTAAGAACCATAGATTTAACCCCTTCATTCTCGGAAGCCTGAAATTAAAAGTGTTGACAATGTCGGCATTAAAAAAAAAATCTTCTGAAATGGCAGAAAATCTTTTAATGAAGGTAATGACACCAAAAATACATATATGATGGAAAACTTATGAAATTATGCAGGCACAAAGTTAGTGGTCTGGGTACAATTTGCACATCAGTGATTTTGCCCACTGAGTCCTATTTTTAAACTAATATCATTGCTCAATTTGACCAAATTCTTAGCTGTTTTGCTAGTATGCCTTCTGTTCTATCGATTTAGTACAAGAAACTGCCATTCAACTCTCAGAACTGATAATTTGGCCAAAATAAACACTAGACATTCCAGACACTAAAGCAACATTTTCTCTGTTCATTAATCACATCCTCAGGCCTCTCCATTTTAAATTCATCACTGTACAAAATACAGAAGATTTAACTTATTCCTCGGATAATAAAATATAACCAGGAACGATTGATCATGATTTACGGCATTCCAATAATTGAAGCAAAAAAACAGACCAGGGGTATAAGGAAGGCTTTACCCATCTCATGAAAATCATCAGATATTGAATATTACCACAATTTTGAGCCTGATTTCATGCTATTTCTGTTCTAAGACCAACCAAAATCATCTTTATTTCAGTAGTATGTCTTATATCAAAGGATACCAAGAAATGGTCAATAAAATCATAAAAAAACCATCCCAGAAAATAGCTCAAAGTTGCTATTTAAAAAAAAAAAAGGGCAGGATTATTTTATGATGTGCACTCACTGCAAAGTTTCATTCTCTCATTTAGGCCAAAATTTACAGCTCACAGCTTATCTGAGGGAGCTGAGCTCATAAATACTATAGATTTACACTTCTGACAATGGTGGTGAACATGTTATGGGCACATAAAAAGTACATAATGCAACTTTATCCTTGGATAACCCAATTAAGTCAAACACTGTACACATGTTTGAGGGTCTAAGCCTCACCATAGCCAACTATTTATGGTATCTTGAACCCTCTCCACATTTAGATCAACAAGAAACATCTACAATGTAAATGGCATTAATACTGATGATCTAATTTAAAAAACTTATATGGCTCTTTTCGAGGTATCACGTCACGTAATTCAATTTTTCCCGTAAGTTATTTACTTCACCTATCGTGTTTTCACATACAACCCTGTTTTTCTTGACCCTAACTGGTGCGAATGGTGGACTATATTTGTACGAATGTATGTATGCTTGGACTACTTACTATAGTTGGGTGTAGCACTAAAAAGTGATTGGTAGGAAGTTTCTAGGTTGCATGTAAACAAGGGGTTAGGTATTTTCCATCAGGTTTCATGCCTGTCACAGCTGCTGAATCATTATGACAAAATTACGGAGGCATTGGAGGACGACCAAAAAGCAGATGTGATTTACACAGATTTTGCAAAGGCATTTGACAAATGCAATCATGGAGTGATAGCGCACAAAATGAGGGCCATAGGCATTACTGGGAAGGTAGGCAGATGGATATTTGAGTTCCTAACACACAGAACACAAAACGTAGTAGTGAACAGGGCAAGATCCAGCATCAGTGAGGTCAAAAGCTCAGTGCCCCAAGGCACTGTCCTGGCACCTCTGCTGTTTCTCATCCTCATAGCAGACAGATAAAAACACCCAGCACACATTTGTATCATCATTTGCAGATGACACTAAAATAAGCATGAAAGTCACTACGGTAGAAGACACTGAAAAATTACAGGAGGACATAAGCAGGGTCTTCCAGTGGGCAGTGGAGAACAACATGACGTTCAATGGTGATAAGTTTCAGCTGCTTAGGTATGGAAAAAATGAAGAACTCAAAAGGAACACTATATACAAAACGCACGTTAAGGACTTGGGAATAATTATGTCTGCTGATCTGTCTTTTAAAGACCATAACAAGACAAAGATCACAACAGCCAGGAAGATGACGGGGTGGGTATTGAGAACTTTCAAAACAAGGGAAATAATGCCGATGGTGACATTCTTCAAATCGCTAGTGCTCCCTCACTTAGAATACTGCTCTGTGCTGATGGCCCCGTTCAGGGCAGGAGAAATATCAGAGCTGGAACAAATTCAGAGATCGTTTACGGCTCACATTGAGCCATTGAAACATCTAAATTATTGGGAACGCCTTCAAGTCTTGAACATGTACTCATTGGAGCGGAGGAGAGAGAGATACATGATAATATATACTTGGAAAGTACTTGAGGGCCTGGTCCCAAATCTGCACACTGCCATAACAACATACTGGAGTGAGAGATATGGAAGAAAGTGTAAAATAAACCCAGTGAGGAGCAGGGGTGCAGTGGGGACAATACGGGAGCACTGTATTAACATCCGGGGTCCCAGACTATTCAACATCTTACCAGAAGATATCCGAAACATTGCTGGAACCAGTGTAGAAGCCTTCAAGAGGAAACTGGACAAGTATCTTCATCGGGTGCCAGATCAACCAGGCTGTGATGGATATGTGGGGCAGCGGGCCTCCAGCAGCAACAGCCTGGTTGACCAGGCAAGCACCAGACGAGTCTGGCCCATGGCCGGGCTCAGAGAGTAGATACTTAAAATTTTTTTTTTTTTTTTTTTTTGAGATATCCATCTCTAACCTTTAACCCTTTGGGGGTCGACAGGCCTTCTTGGAAACACGTTCTCAGGGTCGAAAATTTTTTGGAAAAAAAAAAATATTTCATATGAAATGATAGAGAATCTTTTTCCGATCATAACGACACCAAAAGTATGAAATTTGAATGAAAACTTATGGAATTATGCTCTCGCGAAGTTATCGGTCTCGAGGATGTTTACGCATCGGCGATTTCGCCCACTTTGAGCCCTATTTTTGGCCAATTCCAATGTTACAGTCCACTAAAATCATAGCTATTTCGCTAGAACTCCATTTCTTCTATCGATTGAGTACAAGAAACCGCCTATTTATCAGAAAATGGCAATTTGGCCAATTTCACACAAATTTCAAACGATGCTAATTTCAAAATAGGGTCCAGAATAAACAAGGCAGACATTCCTGGCACTAAAATAACATCTTCTCTTACATTACTTTTGCTTTCCATTTTGAATTTTTATTCTCACAAAAAATAGAAGATTTACTGTTATGTATACAACTGCATCATTGTAAAAATGGTATAAATAATATCAGCGCACTTGTGCAAGAATATTAGACTCGCCAGTTGATGTGTATTGGAGACATGGTGTGATTTGTTTACTCTTGAACATCGTCTAAAATCGAACATTTTCGCTACTTTGAGCTCAATTTCAAGGTCAAACCAATCAAAATCATCTCTATTTCTGTAATATATCTTCCATTCTATCAAATGAGACCAAGAAAACGAGAATATATCAATAAATACCATATGAAAATAGACTGTAAAGTCGCTGTTTTAAACGAAAAAACGGATTTTTTTTTATACTGCGCACACTGACCACATTATTATTATAATCAAAAGAAGCGCACTGACCACACAGACCCATTCTTTCATATGTAGGCCTACCAGCCGTTTCCCGCTTAATTTGAGGCCGCTAGAATTTACACGTACTAGTACGGCATCGACCCCTGCTCGTAAAACGTACTAGTACGGCACCAACCCCGAAAGGGTTAACAACCAACAACTCAGCTTCTGGCTTTGTTTTGCCTCATACTGTTTCGTTGTGATCCTGCCCCTAATTATAGTATTATTAATGTCACAGCACCCTTTCATAAAAAAAAAAAATTGTGATAATACAATTATAAGTGGTTTGATACTTTTTATTTTGAAATTCAAGGAAACAATGATCTTCAGCAATACTTACACATTGCAATAATGCCTCATTTGAGGCTCAGGTTTGAGTATGTAGGAGAGAGGGAGATTATTTCCCAGTAAAAGTAGGTCTTAGACAGGGATGTGTGATGTCACCATGGTTGTTCACTATATTTATAGATAGGGTTGTAAGAGAAGTGAATGCTTGGGTGTTGGCAAGAGGCGTGAGGTTAAAAGATAAAGAATCTAACACAAAGTGGGAGTTGTCACAGTTGCTCTTTGCTGATGACACTGTGCTTTTGGGAGATTCTGAAGAGAAGTTGCAGAGGTTGGTGGATGAGTTTGGTAGGGTGTGTAAAAGAAAGAAATTAAAAGTGAATATAGGAAAGAGTAAGGTGATGATGATAAAATATTTAGGTAACAAAAAATTGGATATCAGATTGAAGGGAGTATGGATTAGGTGAATGTATTCAGATATTTGGGAGTGAATGTGTCAGAAGATGGGTCTATGAAAGATGAGGTGAACCATAGAATTGATGTGGGGAAAAAGGTGAGTGGTGCACTGAGGAGTCTGTGGAGACAAAGAACATTATCCATGGAAGCAAAGAGGGGGAAATGTATGAGAGCATAGTTATACCAACGCTCTTATATGGGTGTGAAACTTGGGTGGTGAATATTGCAACAAGAAGGCTGGAGGCAGTGGAGATGTCGTGTCTGAGGGCAATGTGTGGTGTGAATGTAATACAGACAATCTGTAGTTTGGAAAATTAGGAGGAGGTGTGGGGTTGGTAAAAGTATTATCCAGAGGGCTGAGGAAGGGATTGTTGAGGTGGTTCAGACATTTAGAGAGGATGGAACGAAATAGAATGACTTGGAGAGCGTATAAATCTGTAATATAAGGAAGGCGGGGTAGGGGTTGGCCTAGGAAAGGTTGGAGGGATGGGGTAAAGAAGGGTTTGTGTGCGAGGGGCTTGGACTTCCACCAAGCATGCGTGAGCGTGTTAGATAGGAGTAGAGAAGAGTGCTTTTTAGGACTTGACGTGCTGTTGGAGTGTGAGCAAGGTAACATTTATGAAGGGATTCAGGGAAACTGGCAGGTCGGACTTGAGTCCTGGAGGTGGAAAGTACAATGCCTGCACTCTGAAGGAGGGGTGTTAATGTTGCAGTTTTATAACTGTAGTGTAAGCGCACCTCTGGCAAGACAGTGATGGAGTAAATGATGATGAAAGTTTTTCTTTTACAGGCCACCCTACCTTGGTAGGAAACAGCCGATGTGTTAATAAAAAAATACAGTATATCCCTGTTTCCATTCAAAAGATAGGATTTGATAAGTGATTATTCAAAATGAATACTTTTCTGGTCATAGTGGTCTCATAACTGATCTAAAGATGGGAAGGGGTACTCCAGATAAAGAAATCTCTGATAAAGGGCAATGCTTTTTTATCTGCAGCTAGTTCAATAAAACATGCAACGGTGGCAGCGGCAGTGGTGGTGGTGTTCGAGTATGTTATGTGTGCATGCATATGTGCACATGTCAAAAGATGGATATTTTATGGAGCAAAACTTACATGTATGGACTTGGCTGAACTCCTGTAGCATCTGATATGAACCTGAACTCTGGTAAACTTTCTAAGAGGCTGGAGTGAGTCAGTGCATTCCTCTCTGGAGAGTAGGACTGTCGATTGCTATCTGTGAAGTTCCTCTCATTAAAATAGAATATGTTTGCTGCAGGGTCTTCAGTTATACTGTTTAAGTCTGGTTCATCTTCAATAATCTGTAAGTGCAACAGGATGTTAAAATTTATTTATTTTCATAATTCAGGACAAAACATTTTACAGGTAGCTACCATTCAAATAATGGTCAGCTTTCCTATAAAAATACTAGTAAAGTTTCATAGAATAAATCACATTTTCCCACTAACTAAAATTGGTCAAACTGACATCCGTCCTGGGGGTAAAACTGACCCTAAATTTTAAGAACACAAAGAATAAGCAAAAGAAAACATAAAACTATGTCAATATAAACACTAACCAGAAATGACTGGCAGCCGCAAAGAAGCAGGTAAAAGGCAAAAAAATGCTGTCATCTCCCGTAAGATTATTGTCACAGGAATTTTACAAATTCAACTGCAATTTACTGAGTTTTTTTCAGGCCTCTCATATTTATCTAATTATTTTTTTACAAATAAAAAAAATGTAATTTTACAAATTTTAAGACCGAAAAAGAATACATTGCAATCACATAATTATGTATTGAAGAATATAGAAGAAAAATCAAAGTGGCAGATATTTTGAGTGTTGGAGGAAATGTAGTCTGCATGTGAACGTAATGAAGAGGAAATAGTGTTAGAATAAAGAACATAAAGGGAAAATAGTGTTAGAATAAAGGACATAAAGGGAAAATAGTATTAGAATAAGGTGCATCAGTTATTAGAACACTTCATATAAATCATTTTAGCATCTAATCTATGAAATAGTTCTAAGTGTTGCTGAGAAAGTCTAGTTTTTCAATGTTAGTATCCCATAATGACACAAAACTTAGAAGCAGAAAAAGTTCAGACACAACTTTAAGTATATTACTGCCCCCCCCCCCCCATGTTATTCAGTTTTACATTATGTATATTCATGTTTTAAAAGCACACTTTATTATTTAGCCTCTTCAGTATTTTGTATATAGTTTTTAATTAATGGCTACAAAATTGGGATGTATGGATATATAAATCAAATGCAAATACTCTACTAGAAACATTGCCTGCTTTCAAATTTGTTAATGTAAGTAACTTGCCACAAAAATATGCAGCACATCTAACACTTTTGTTTCTACTGTTATCTAAACACAAAAGGCACTTTACCCTGCTAAGGCACTGTCTTGTATCATCAAGCCCTTTCAACTCAGGCCAGGAAAACAAGAGTCCATCAGTTGTTTCACCAAAAGGATTGAAGTCAAGTAGTATCACACGATCCTTCGCTGGACGATACACGTCAATAACATCTGCACAATAGAATGTTTATACCTATATAAATTTTTGTTTACATATTATTATACATGCACATGCATCTAGACACCTTGATATGAGCCCACCATCCAGATGCAACAAATCTCCATAAATAAATTCATTCATTTATTTTCTCATACAGTAATGCCTCATTATACAATGCTTCATTATACAACAGCTGATACATTTGCAAAGGGATTACCCACATGACATCCTTGGATTCACTACGACTAATTCCAATATATTACAGCTACACGTAGCAGTGTCACAGCTAGGTGGACTTGCAGAGTGGGCAAAGACAAACAAATGATTTATCATGAAAACATTCACTTGAACACAAAGTGAAGCTTCTGAAGGCCACCATATTGTGTACATATTTCATCATTTTATTTTTAATATTCTTAACCCCTGAATAGTTTTTTGTATATATATAATGGTGTAGATTATATTAAACCTTTCAGTGGCCATCACATAGATCTATGTTATTGATGACAGGGTCCCTCATACAGATCTATCTTTTGAGCACAGCTCCATCAAATAAACTGAGTGGTAAATTTTGACCTAGATATGAAAGAATGGATCTTCATGGTGAGTGTGCACATTATAAAAAAATCCTGCTGCACGTTGTGCATAATGGGAAAAGCAAAAAAATGACAATGTGTTTGGTGTAAAATAACAACTTTAAGGTGTTTGCTAGGATGGATTTTATGGTTTTATTGGCTGTTTTTGGTAACATTTGACAGAAGGGAAGATATACTACTGAAATATAGATGCTTGGTTGGTTTCAGGACCAGAAGAAGCTTGAAATTGGGCTCAAAGTAGCAGAACTTTTAAATTTTTGGTGATTTTCCTGAGGATAGGTAAGGCCTCCCTACATCCCACAGTCTATTTTATGGGTTTTTTATAGGTCTCATTCAATTACTGGGATGCTGTAAACCATGATTAATCATTCCTGTTACATTTTATTATCTGATGTGATGAATTGGAAATGGGAAGCAAGTGTAATATAAGAGAGGCCTAGGGACGTTATTAACCCTTTCAGAGTCCAAGGCCATTTTTGGAAGGGGTGCGCCAGTGTCCAAGAATTTTCCCCCAAAAAATTTCTTATTTTTTCTTATGAAATGGTAGAGAATCTTTTTCTGAAGGTAATAAAACAAAAAGTACGAAATTTGATTGAAAACTGATGAAATTATGCTCTCGCAAATTTTGAAGTGTCAGCTATATTTACGCATCAGCGATTTTGCCGACTTTGACTCCCATTTTAGGCCAATTACATTATTCCAGTTGACCAAATTCTTAGCTATTTCACTAGTATTACTTTTATTCTATCGATTGAGCACAAGAAATCGCTTAGTCAACTGTTTCAACTACAAAATAAAGTGATTGGAAATTGGTAATTTAGCCAATTTAACTCAAAGTTCAAAATATTCCAATTTCAAAATAGGGTGCAAAATAAACAATGCAGGCATTCCTGGCACTAAACTAACATTTCCTCTGTTCATTAGTTACTTTTTCAGTCTTTACAAATGAATTCCATTTTGATTTTTTATTCACATAATGAATTTTTATTCAAACCAAAAAATGGAAGATTTAATGTTATGCAATATTGTAATAATTATACAAATAATATCACCACATTTGTGAACGTATATTAGACCCACCAGCTGGTGCGTATTAGACGTGTGAGGTCATTTGTTTACTCTTGATTATCGGCAAAAATTGAACATTTCCGCTACTTTGAGCTCAGTTTCAAGCCATTTGCAGTACTAAACCCAATCAAAATCATCTCTATATCTGTAATATATCTTCCATTCTATCAAATGAGACCAAGAAATCGCAAATACAACTATGGGTTTCAGTTTTTTTTTTCTCCCATTATGCACTGTGTGCTGCAGAATTTGTTTTATGTGGTGCACACTTACCACATAGATGTATTCTCTCATATCTAGGCCCAAATTTACTGCTCAAAGCTTATCTGAGTGAGCTGAGCTCATGACGTAAACTACGGTTTGGACCCAGAACTCAAAGCCATAGAACTACGGCACGGACCCTGAAAGGGTTAATGAACAGACGAAATGTTGCTTTAGTGTCTGAAATGTCTACTGGAATTTTTTTAATTTTGTTTAAAATGGGCCAAATTTTTTACTTTACTGGGTAATTCTGATAGTTTAATAAGCAGCTTCTTGTACTTAATTGGTGGATCAGAAGGCAAACTAGCAAAATAATTAAGAATTTGGTTGAATAGAGCAGTGGAATCAGCTTAAAATAGGACTCAAAGTGGGTGATATCGTCAATGCATAAATTGCTCCCCAGCCGCTAACTTTGCACCTGCATAATTCTGTGAGCTCATCAAATTTCATACCTTTGGTGTCATTACCTTCAGAAAAAGATTATCTGTCATTTCAGAATTTTTTTTTTTCAAATGTGGACACTAAGATCAACATTAATTTCAGAATTAACCCTTTCACTGTCGGTGCCGTATAGATACGGCTTATGAGCCAGTGTTGGTGAAGTATTAATACGCCAAAATTCTAGTGGCTTCAAATCTAGCAGGAGAAAGCTGGTAGACCTACATGTGAGAGAATGGGTCTGTGTCGTCATTGTGCGCAGTATAAAAATCAGGAACAGTGCAGGAGTAATAGTCGAGGAGGACGCAGTGCATTGTGGAAGAGTGTGATACCTCCATGATACTTCTTGGTACTACCACAGTTTGACCTAGCGGTAAGGAATACCTCACTCCCCGGCTAATTGGGACTCTTCCCTTCCCAAGTGATAGTTCTAACACAGATTAAGTGTCAAGTGAAGATGAATCTCATGGTTTTAAGGAGTTTGTGACCAAAAACAATGCCCAGGATACCAGAAATAGTGCTTGAAACCTAGATAATTATCAACCTTCCACCTCATTCCACCTTCCACCAAAAGTCAGACAAAGTGACTATTTCCATGTGGGTGGTGAGGAAGACAGCGTGGGTGATGGGGAAGACAGCGTGGGTGATGGGGAAGGCAGCGTCGGTGGTGGGGAAGGCAGCGTCGGTGGTGGGGAAGGCAGCGTGGGTTTGTGTAAACAACATAGATTTCCTACGATAACCCAAAAAAGTCAAGTGACTTAATACCATGTGGGTGGTGGGGAAGACAGCATGGGTGGTAGGAAAGGCAGCATGGGTTTGTGTAAACAACATAACAGCATATGTGTAATTACCTAGGATAACCCAAAAAAGTCAGACAAAGTGACTTATTTCCATGTGGGTGGTGGGGAAGACGGCATTGTTAGTGGGGAAGGCAGCATGGGTAGTGGGGAAGGCAGAGTAGATGGTGGGAAAGGCAGCGTGTGTTTGTGTAAACATGTTTTGTAAACAATATAATGATAACAATGTTTCCTGGAGTCTACCTGGAGAGAATTCCAGGGGTCAATGCCCCCGTGGCCTGGTCTGTGACCAGGCCTCTGTTGGACCAGAGCCTGATCAACCAGGCTGTTACTGCTGGCTGCACGCAGTCCAACGTACGAACCACAGCCCGGCTGATCAGGTACCGACTTGAGGTGCCTGTCCAGTGCCTGCTTGAAGACAGCCAGGGGTTTGTTGGTAATCCCCCTGATGTATGCTGGGAGGCAGTTGAACAATCTTGGGCCCCTGACACTTATTGTGTTGTCCCTCAACGTGCTAGTGGCACCCCTGCTCTTCATTGGAGGGATGTTACATCGCCTGCCGAGTCTTTTGCTTTCATAGGGAGTGATTTTTGTGTGCAAGTTTGGTACTAAGCCCTCGAGAATTTTCCATGTGTATATAATAATGTATCTCTCCCGCCTGCGTTCTAGAGAGTACAGGTTTAGGAACTTCAAGCGTTCCCAGTAGTTGAGGTGGTTTATCGCACTTATGCGTGCGGTGAAGGTTCTCTGCACATTTTCAAGGTCAGCAATTTCACCCGCCTTGAAAGTTGCAGTTAGTGTGCAGCAATATTCCAGCCTAGATAGAACAAGCGATCTGTAAAGTGTCAACATGGGCTTGGCATCCCTGGTTTGGAAGGTTCTCATTATCCATCCTGTCATTTTTCGAGCAGATGCAATTGCTACTTTGTTATGGTCCTTGAAGGTGAAATCCTCTGACATGATCACTTCCAGGTCTTTGACGTTAGTTTTTCGCTCTATTGTGTGGTTGGAATTAGTTTTGTACTCCGATGAGATTATAATTTCTTCACATTTTCCGTATCTGAGTAATTGAAATTTCTCATCTTTGAACTTCATATTGTTTTCTGCAGCCCATTTAAAGATTTGGTTTATGTCTGCTTGGAGTCTTGCAGTGTCTTTAACAGTGGACACTGTCATACAGATTCGGGTGTCATCTGCAAAGGAAGACACAGCACTGTGGCTTATATCCCTGTCAATGTCTGATATGAGGATGAGGAATAGGATGGGAGCAAGTACTGTGCCTTGTGGAACAGAGCTTTTCACAGTAGCTGCCTCAGACTTTACTCTGTTGACTACTACTCTGTGTTCTACATGTTAGGAAATTATAGATCCATCTACCAACTTTTCCTGTTATTCCTTTATCATGCATTTTGTGTGCTATTACACCATGGTCACACTTGTCAAAGGCTTTTGCAAAATCTGTGTATATAACATCTGCATTCTGTTTATCTTCTAGAGCATCCAGGACCTTGTCGTAGTGGTCCAGTAGTTGGGACAGACAGGAGTGGCCTGCTCTAAACCCATGCTGTCCTGGGTTGTGCAATTGATGGGTATCAAGATGGGTGGCGATCTTGCTTCTTAGAACCCTTTCAAAGATTTTTATGATATGGGACGTTAGCGCAATTGGTCTGTAGTTCTTTGCTATTGCTTTACTGCCCCCTTTGTGGAGCGGGGCTATGTCTGTTGTTTTTAGTAGCTGCGGGACGATCCCAGTGTCCATGCTCCCTCTCCATAGGATGTTAAAAGCATGTGATAGGGGCTTCTTGCAGTTCTTGATGAACACGGAGTTCCATGAGTCTGGGCCTGGAGCGGAGTGCATGGGCATGTCATTTATTGCCTTTTCGAAGTCATTTGGCGCCGTGGTGATGTCAGAAAGGCATGCGTCTGTCAAGTTCTGTGGCACTCTCATAAAAAAATAATTTAGGTTTTCGATTTTCAGTCTGGTTAGTGGCTCGCTAAAGACTGAGTCATACTGGGATTTAAGTAACTCACTCATTTCCTTGCTGTCATCTGTGTAGGACCCATCCCGTTTAAGTAGGGGCAAACTACTGGTTGTTGTTCTCGACTTTGATTTTGCATAGGAAAAGAAATACTTAGGGTTTCTTTCAATTTCATTTATGGCTTTTAGTTCTTCCCGTGTCTCTTGATTCCTGTAAGATTCCTTTACTTTTAATTTGATGTTTGCTATTTCTCTGACTAGTGTCTCCCTACGTATTTCAGAGATATTGGCCTCCTGTAGCCGCTCTGTTATTCTTTGCCTTCGCCTGTATAGGGAGCGCCTCTCTCTTTCTAGTTTGCATCTTCTCCTCCTTTTCCTTAAGGGAATTTGCCTTGAGCAAACCTCAAGTACCACAGAGTTAATTTGTTCTAGACATAGGTTGGGATCCGTGATGCTTAGGCAGTCTTCCCAGTTTATATCATTTAGGACTTGGTTTACTTGGTCCCACCTTGAGTTTTTGTTATTGAAGTTGAATTTGGAGAAAGCTCCCTCACGGCTGATCACATTTTGTTGATCTGGGGCTCCCCGCATGCATGTCTGGACCTCTATTATGTTGTGATCTGAGTATATTGTTTTTAATATGATGACATTTCGTATCAGATCATCATTGTTGGTGAAGATGAGGTCCAGCGTATTCTCTAATCTTGTGGGCTCTACTATTTCTACTGTTTGTGTGGTTATTGAGTGGATATATATACATTATGCATTATATTGGTCTCACAGGTCACAAAAGTTACTTGAAAAAAATAAAATATTAGAAAAGAAAAAAAATTGAATAAAAATAATATTACCAAGTGAGCTGCAGTCGCCGATGTTGCCGTAAGCGGTTCACTTTCTATCAACTTCACGCCTCTATATCTTGGTACGTAGTGATCGCAAATTTTTTTTTTCTTTTAAAACACTCACAAAAATATTCTTAAGATTTTGCTAAGAAAAAAAATGTTTGTTTTTTCAAATATTTTTCGAGAGGGAGTTCAGGATCAGGGGTCTCTACAGTGAAAGGTTTAAGATAAAGCCCAAATAAAACTATTCATTATCAAGATTAAGAAGCATGAAGGACATGAGGCTACCCACAGCCATGACCTACCTGCCCTCCACTTTCTTGATGTACAGTGAATACCGGTGAAAACAATCCTGGGAACATCTACAGTGGAACCTCGGTACTCTAACTTAATTCATTCCAGAAGGCTGTTCAAGTGCCGATCTGTTTAGAGTACTGAACAAATTTTTCCCAACCAATTTTCTTTTTGGTTGGTTGTTATCACTAATCTTTTTAGGCCCCATAGTGACTTATTAATACAAAAAATATAAAAAACACCAAAAAAATGCGAAGAAACACGAAATAGTTTACAGTGAAGCTCTTGCCAATTTTCTTTTTGGTTGGCTGTTATCACTAATCTTCGTAGGCCCCATGGTGACTTATTTATACAATATAAAAAAACACCAAAAGATGCGAAGAAACATGAAATAGTTTACAGCGAAGTTCTGGCAGGTCATGTTTGTTTGGTCGAGTGCCGAGAAAACGGTTGACTACCGAGCGATTTTTTACCAAACAAAGCATTCGAATACCGAATTGTTCGAGCAGGGAGCTGTTTGAGTACTGAGGTTCTACTGTACTTTCTTAATTTTTTTTGAGTATTTTAAGTTGGAGGAGTCTTAAATCTAAAGGTTTAATTGAAATAAAACTATTTCCAAAATGCTATGTGCAATATTTTGGAGAACTTAAACTAGACAGATATAATGGTATAAGAGAAGTACAATATAATATTATAGGCAACAGTTAATAATGTTATTTATAATATGGAAGAGTAGAGTCATTTTTTAATATGACAAACAGCATCAGATTCAAAACAAATGTTATCTATAATACTGCAAAGAAAAAAGGTTAATAAAAGCAATACATGGACTCCCGAGTTTCGTAAACCCCGGAAATCGTACAATTATGTAAGTATAATATTGTAAGTGCTTGTGGAAGTGTATTTTTGGGGGTTTGAAATAGACTAACCTACGTGACATTTTTCCTTAAGGGAGTAAATTCGTTCGGTAATGGTGCTTGAGCAGACTTCAGGAGTGAAGTTTTTACGAAACTCGGGGGTCCACTGTAATATATAAAGTAGTGTAATTAAATACAAATACAGTGGACCCCCGAGTATCGGCCGTAATCCGTTCCAGGAGCTAGGCCTCAACTCGAACTGGCTGAAAGTCAAACTAATATTTTCCATAAGAAATAATGTAAATACAGTATGTACAATTAATCCGTTTTCACCCAAAAATATTCACAAAAAAATCATTTTTTTAAAAATAAATACATAGTTTTACATACAGAAAACAATGAGAAATAATATAAAGCACTAATTTTAATGGATAAATGAACATTTAAATCAGTTTTACCTTTATTGAAGACTCTTATTGGCATATGAGAGAGGCAGGAGTTTATTTGGAGGCAGGACAAGATAGTCCTTCAACATGACACTAATATCACCTCTATGGCTTATTTATCTAGTACAATTCATCTAATATGACATAATAAACAATATTAATAACATAGAAACATGATATATACAGTGGTCCCCGAGTAACGAACACCCCGGAAATCGTACAATTATGTAAGTATAATATTGTAAGTGCTTGTGGAAGTGTATTTTTGGGGGCCTAAAATAGACTAACCTACGTGACATTATTCCTTAAGGGAGTAAATTCGTTCGGTAATAGCACATGAGCAGGCTTCTGGGATGCAGTTTTTTCGTTACTCGGGGGACCACTGTAACTCTAGAATGAATAAAATATGTCATTATGTATGAGCAGACTGGCAGTAGTGTTATTGTTGTTGGGTTTATAAGGGCCACTGACCATAAGCCGTACATATAGTGGTGGTGTTGGGCTGCAGCAGCAAGCCACCATCACTATTCACACTGAAACAATGTGCGTAATTTATAAATAAGAAATATTTGCACTTTAATTTATAAATAAGAAATATTTACACTTTATAAATAAGAAATAATCTACACTTGCCTTGGAAGAGATGGTGGCAGAGGGTGGCGTTGGTCTCAGTGCCCCTATATACCTCAAACAACAATGGAGTTAAGTTCCGTGTCGTCATTTTTCTATCGCTTAACTTACTTGCTACACTGTTAATGATACACTTTATCGCTGGCTGGTGCTATAGCCTTTATCGACTCATGCTGCTTTAGTATCGTAGAATCACTGAATCCCTGAAGAAGGCACATTCTTCCCTCTCTCTTCCTCCTCCACTTTGGTACTTTGCTACAATTTCTTTCTTCAATTCTATCGTGTTTATCACTTTCTTTACCAAAGGGCTGCCACTATGAAGTTTCTTTGGGCCCATGGTGGCTTATTTCACAGTCACAATCAATAAACAAGCACTAAACACAATGAATTTATTGTGAAATGTAATGTTCACTCAATGGTAAACAAAGCTAGACTGGCTCACGACGCCTGTGCGGGGAGGCACGCAGCGCGGGCAGGCGAACAGGTCTGGTACGTGGGCCGATACTCAGGCCAAAATTGGGCTGAAAAAAGCGACCGAAACACGAGCTGGCCGATACTCAGGGTGGCCGATACTTGGTGGTCCACTGTATTCATAATTACACATTCAGTACTACTATGTCTATGTTAACAAATAATAACTAAGACTTACAGTCAGGAAGAGGAAATCTGTTTTCTATGTTTTCTTGCCAGAAGCTGATAATATCACTGCGGATGTTAGCTTGGTCAGAGCCAATGCAACAATAACTTTGGCTTATATCTCGCTGACAAATACCTGAAGAGTAATACTAAAATTAGAATGCTAAAAGTAATAAGTCTTCAAATTTCATTTATCTTATATTTCACTTAAGATTCGTGAACCAACACTAGCATACTGTAGAAAATGCAATCAGTTTCTGTACATTAAAAAAAAAATTGTAAATGGGATTGAAAAAGGACATTCAGTAAGCAGAAGACCAAGAAATTTGACCATATCTCATTCAGGGATACTGGAACTATACAGGTATAAAGTGGTATACAGGACAACAGGGTGATTTGTGAAAGTAATCTGATGCATTTCAGCAACAAATAATTTAAACCCATGAGAGGTGGTCCAGTGTTAAACATGATCAATAGTATTCTGGACAAAGGCTGCCACAGGGTCAGCATCTGCATAAGCAATAGCAAAATCATTAACATAGACAACCAAATATCTGAAGAGAGAACAGAAGCAAGGTCATTAATAGAAAGAAGGAATAGTGCTAAAAACAGCCACACACATAAGTAACTACAGGAATTAAGGAGTCTATAGAAGATAGGCTCCTATGAAAGCTGAACTGAGAGAAACATGGGTTTCTAAACACCATATTGAGTGCTTGTTAACCACATGTTCTAACAACTTACAAATTGCACTAATATGAGCAATGGGTCAGTAGTGAGAGGTGTCATAGCCCAAAGTACCTGGTTTACAAAAAGTCAAGACAACAGCAGCTTTCAACTGAAGAGGGAGAACACCTTGAGACCAAACAAGAGTGAAGAGACACAAGAGGATGATGAGCACCACTGGTGCAAGTGTTGAAACATACAGATATGCATGCTGTTGGGCCCAGCTGCGGACAGACAAGTGGAAAGTGTTGACTCAAGTTCGTGGAGCTTGAAGGGCACATCATGAGGTTTCTCAATACGAGAAGTAAAATCTAAAGGTATCGACTCTTTCGCAGATTTGGAGGAAAGAAACAAAGGAAAATGATGGAGCCCTCAAGATATAAAATCAATATGATGTCCAATTTCTGTGGTAACCTCAACAGGGTCTGCAACACTGATGCCAAGAGCAGGGTTTGGAGAGTGTTTGCCACTCAACTTCTGTACCTTTTTCCAAACTGTATTCACAGAAGTGGGGCTAGTAACCCCTTCTCCTGTATATATTACTAAATTTAAAAGGAGAAACTTTTGTTTTTCCTTTTGGGCCACCCTGCCTTGGTGGGATACGGTTGGTTTTCTGAAAGAAGAAGAAAATTCACAGAAGTAGTGGAAGTGACAGTAGAAATGTAAATCAGCCAACAAGTACGTCTTGCTTCTTGAATTACACAGTGGGCAAATGCCCTTCCCATAAAAAATCCAGGAACAAATCAGTGGTTCCACTGTAATGGTAGCAGCCCACACAGCATGTTTCAACTGCACTGCATGAGCATAAGCAGGATACCAGGGTACACATTTTGGAGAATATCTACCCAGAGTTTGGGGGATTGCAGTCAAAGATGCAGTCAGAACAGAGGAGGTAAAAAGTTGTAACACCCTATTGGAAGAGGATGAAAAAGGTGGAATGTAAAGAAAAGAGGTATGGAGTGAATAAACCACCCAGTCCACCCACTCAAACTGCCAATGGAAGCAACGAGGGGTATCAGGTGTATGAATGGAGAACAGGGAAAAGATCAATGTTGTATAGATCAGATACCACAGACCAAATAAAAGTGTAAGTGTTATAGAAGAAGAACACACAGAAAGATCTATACAAGAAAGAGTACAAATGCAAAGATAAAAATGTAGAGGTGCTGGTATTTAAAAGATAGAGTGGAAGAGAAATGAGAAAAGCCTCCAACTGGTCTTCATAAGTCACAGTGAGACTCCCCACAGGAAATGATGAACATCAAATTCACCAACAAAAATGAGTGAAGGTGGTAAGGCAAAATATAAAAACTGAAATCAGGGATAGATAATGGTCATGAAGGAGAAAAATACAATGAGCATACCATGTACACTTACATTTCATTAATACAGAGTATGAATGAAAAGCTGAGAACAAAGTATATAAATGTGCACAAGTGCACTCTCATTAAATGCCTCATCGGAAAAAGGATCGAGTGATTGCAATATAGCATAGCCAAAGATAGGAAGGCCAACAGTGGAGCGTAATGTTGGTTCTTGTAAACTGACACATAATAGAAAACTGGAAGGAAGGGCAAGCGAGGATGGGGATAAATTAGATTTGATCTGAGGAAGGAGACAAGAATCCTAATTCCTCAGATTGAGAGCCTCTTCACCCCAACATTGGAATCCACTTGAAGTGGAGCAGAATGAGAAAATCTACAGAGGGAACCACCAAAATTCCTAAGCATTTCTTAATATTTATTTTAAATTTATGGCATGCATTATTCAGCCTTTTTTCATGCAATGTTCTTTGCTACAATTTCTCAATCCCATTAAGACAATCTCATGCAGTCTAACTGACATTCTACTCTAACCCATTCATCAAATTGCAAATTAGTGTTAATAATACTGTACATGAAATTTAAAATTTATTTATTAAATGAGTGATATTTGGTGCATAGTGTGCAACCTACTACCATAGACTGACCAACTAGTTCCTTATTCCTAAC
Organism: Cherax destructor; assembly: GCA_009830355.1. Classification (NCBI taxonomy): domain Eukaryota; kingdom Metazoa; phylum Arthropoda; class Malacostraca; order Decapoda; family Parastacidae; genus Cherax; species Cherax destructor. The sequence goes on along the minus strand of WNWK01005072.1, from coordinate 70,032 downwards.
AAAGCAGCGGAACTCGTGTGCCGGATTGATCTCCATCCAGCCACGTAGGACCAAGCAGTAGTCAATACTCGTGTCTGCCACATTTACATCATCACAGTCCTGAAACATTACCAACCATTATACAAGCTAATGATAAATGTAAAGTTGCAATACTGCTAACAATACAGGACCATAAGGTATTTGTCCTGAAAAATGCTCAGAATTCTTATTGTTTTTATACATCAACTTTACAATTAAGAGCTATTAACCTACCTCACCTCATTTCAAAGCCCATCCCTCTCTAAGGTATATTAGCACCCCTTGGATGAGACCCACAACAGTCAACTAACATCCAGGTACCTATTTACTCTTATGTGAACAGGGCAGCAGGTGTACAAAACATGCCTAATGTTTTCACTCACAGCAGGGATCAAACCATGAATCCTCAGTATGAGCTGAGTGTGCTACCAACCTGCCATTGGACACCTACTGTAGGCAATATTTACAAATGGGAGGTACTACCATCCTGCCAAGTGAGTGTAAAAGAAAAGCCTGTAATTGTTTTACATGATGGTGGGACTGCTTGTGTCTAACTTCTGTCTCATAAACATGCAAGATTTCAGGTACATCTTGCTACTTCTACTTACACTTAGGTCACACTATACATGCATAGACAAGCATATATATACACCCCCCCCTAGGTTCTCTTTTAATTTCTTACTAGTTCTTCTTCTTGTTTATTTCCTCTTATCTCCATGGGGAAATGAAACAGAATTCTTCCTCTGTATGCCATGCATGTCTTAAAAGGCATCTAACATGCCGGGATCATGGGGCTAGTAACCCCTTCTCCTGTACACATTAATAAATTTTAAAAGAGAAACTGTCGTTTTTCTTTTTAGGTCGCCCTGCTTCGGTGGGATACGGCTGGTTCATTGAAAAAAAATTACAAATGCCAAATGACTATCTTGTGTCTGTGTATCTGATTTAATGTAATAACCAGGGTGTGGGAAACATTTCCATAAAAAAGATACATGATCATAATAATTAAATTAACTCAGTCCTTTGAACTGTAAATACAGAATAGAAAATGCCATCTACTGAAAACTGACTAGTTCCACTTCTTAAGTTAAGTATACTCTTCATCTGCAATGTTTCATTCATTACAAAACTAATAGCTCATTGTTATACACCTCATTAATATGCAAATGGGCATTATCTACCAAACTTAAACACAGTACAATAACTGATTTGGAGAAATTACATTTCTTTCTCAAAAACAAACACTGAAGCCTCGCACCTTGAATGGTGCTGTTAAGTCATGAGTGACAAAGTTGCTGCTCTTGAGGAGAAGGTAAACATCACCTGGTGTGCAGCATCTCAGAGAATTATTGAGAGCAATCCATGAAGCATCCTGCAATACACAATATGAAATAAAAACACTGCATTAACAGCCTAAACCTGAAAACATAGACCATGTGTCAAAAATTATTTGATTTTCCAAGTACAGTGGTACCTCTACTTATGAGCAGCTCCCAACTCGAACAATTATGTAAGTGTATTTTTGTAGGTGCTTTTGTAAGTGTATTTTTGGGGGTCTGAAATGGATTAATCTAATTTTCATTATTTCTTATGGGAAAAAATTCCTTCGGTATCAGCACTTGAATAGCCGACTGGTACAAATTTTGCTGTAAGTAGAGGTACCACTGTATAACTAGAGGGAGTTAGAAGGGCCAATGCCTCATCATTATCACAGTTTTTGTTGTACATCTAATCATATAAGTAATCTTTTTGGGTCACCCTGCCTCGATGGGAAACGGCCGACATGTTAAAAAAAAATCAATAAGAAATCTACATTAGCTAATTTTAAGAAAAGGGAGAGAGAGAGAGAGAGAGAGAAAGATTGGAGCAATGAAAAAATGTGGGATGGTAGCAGAGAAGTAGAGAGAAGTGGTATCTACAGTGAACCTTGATTTAACTGACCCCCCATTTAACCCTTCCATTGTCTGTGCAGTAACACTAAGCCATGAGCTCAGCTCACTCAGATAAGCTGTACACAGTAAATTTGGCCATAGATATGAGAGACTGGGTCTATGCAGTAAGTGTGCACCATATAAAAAAACATGCAGCACACATTGCATGAGAATAAACTGAGACAGTGTTTTTGGTTTAAAACAGCGACTTTGTGGTGTATTTTCACATGGTTATGGTTGTATTCTCAGTTTCTTGGTCTCATTTCATAGAATGGAAGCTATATTACAGAAATAGAGATGATTTTGATTGGTTTCTGGACTGAAAATAGCTTGAAATTGATCTCAAAGTAGCAGAAATGTTCAATTTTTACCGATATTAAAAAGTAAAGAAGTCACGTTACTCATCCAATAAACGTCCAACTGGTGGGTCTAATATGTTTTCACGAATGCACTGATATTATATATACAATTACTACAATATTGCATAACAGTAAATCTTCTGTTATTTTGTGTGAATAAAAATTCTTTGTGTGAATAAAAAATCAAAATAGAATTCATATATAAAGCCTGGAAATGTAACTAATGAACAGAAGGAATGTTATTTTAGTAACAGGAATGCCTGCATTGTTTATTCTGGACCTTATTTTGAAATTGGAATACAGTGGACCCCCGAGTTTCGTAAAAACTTCACTCCTGAAGTCTGCTCAAGTGCCATTACCGAACGAATTTACTCCCTTAAGGAAAAATTTCACGTAGGTTAGTCTATTTCAGACCCCCAAAAATACACTTCCACAAGAACTTACAAAATTATACTTACATAATTGCACAATTTCCGGGGTATTCGTTAACCGAGGGTCCACTGTACAGTGGTACCCCGACTTACGATGGTCCCCAAACTCACCCTTTTATGTAAGTTTATTTTTTTAAATGCTTTTGTAAGTGTAGTTTTGGGGGTCTAAAAGGACTAGTCTATTTTACATCATTTCTTATGGAGATAAATTCGTTTGGTAATGGCACTTGAACAGCATTCTGGAATGAAAAAATATCGTAAATCGGGGTACCACTGTATTTTGAATTTTGTGTGAAATTGGCCAATTACCAATTTCTGATTACTGTACTTTATTGGGTAGTTGAAATAGTTGACTGGGCAATTTCTTGTGCTCAGTTTATAAAATGGAAGACATACTAGTAAAATAGTTAAGAATTTGATCTACTGGAATAATGTACTTGGCCTAAAATAGGACTTAAAGTGGGCAAAATCACAGATGCGTAAATAATGCTGACACAGCAAAATTCCCAAAAGCGTAATTTCATCAACTTTTTGCTTTGTTACCTGCAGAAAAAGATTCTCTACCATTTAATAATTTTTTTTTTTTTTTTTAAATTCTTGGATGCTGTGTATAAGTTTCAGAGTGAGGGTCTGGACAATGAAACTACATATAAAAAAAAAAAATGGCCAGATATTGAAATCATAAGACAAAATAGAAAATTTTTGTAGATTCCGGATTTTGTCCAGAGCGAAAGTGTCCAGTAGACCTAGGAATTTACCCTCATTTTTTTCTCTACTTTAGTCATTAATTTTGATATTTAATCACAGACATGGTTTACTCCCAAATTACATACAGTTTTCTCTATATTAACCCCTAAGCTGTCTGTCACATACTACAGTGCTCATTGTTAACCCTTCCACTTTCAGACTTCATTCATATGATACAAAAAAGGACCTAATTCAGACAGCAATTAGAATGAAAAATGGAGTGTACATCAACAAGTGCCTAACCAGGAAATGTCAAAACCTTCTGTTTAGGTTGAGAAAACTTAAACTGGAGAACAAAATCCATCAGTGCTTCACTCGTGATGGGAAAATACTAGTTCGAAAAGCATCAACAGGTCAGCAATTTCCTATATCAAACGAACGTGATCTCTCCAACTTCCTTAGACAAGCTGACATTACCATTACTGATTAGCCAAGTGTCCTCAACACATTATATACGTGTGGTGTATTAGTGTATGTTCCTACAACATTATTGTGCAATTCTTTGTACTAACTTTTACTAGCTAGTACCAACTACCTCATATACTATGTACTTTTTTTTAGTGCTATTACTTGCTTAAACTTTGTGCTATAATCAAGTCTTACTTCTAAATTAATTTTATATCATATTTACTCTCTGTCCATTTAATTTAGTCCCATATATATATATTTTTTTTTTTTATTAACACATCGGCCGATTCCCACCAAGGCAGGGTGGCCCGAAAAAAAAAAACTTTCATCATCATTCACTCCATCACTGTCTTGCCAGAGGGGTGCTTTACACTACAGTTATAAAACTGCAACATTAACACCCCTCCTTCAGAGTGCCGGCACTGTACTTCCCATTTCCAGAACTCAAGTCCGGCCTGCCGGTTTCCCTGAATCCCTTCATAAATGTTACTTTGCTCACACTCCAACAGCACGTCAAGTATTAAAAACCATATGCCTCCATTCACTCCTATCAAATACGCTCACACATGCTTGCTGGAAGTCCAAGCCCCTCGCACACAAAACTTCCTTTACCCCCTCCCTCCAACCTTTCCTAGGCCGACCCCTACCCCGCCTTCCCTCCACTACAGATTTATACACTCTCGAAGTCACTCTGTCTCGTTCCATTCTCTCTACATGTCCAAACCACCTCAACAACCCCTCCTCAGCTCTTTGGACAATCGTTTAGGTAATCCCGCACCTCCTCCTAATTTCCAAACTCCGAATTCTCTGCATTATATTCACACCACACATTGACCTCAGACATGACATCTCCACTGCCTCCAGCCTTCTCCTCGTTGCAACATTCATCACCCATGCTTCACACCCATATAACAGCGTTGGTATAACTATACTCTCATACATTCCCTCTTTACTTCCATGGACAAGGTTCTTTGTCTCCACAGACTCCAAGTGCTCCACTCACCCTTTTCCCTCATCAATTCTATGATTCACCTCATCCTTCATAGACCCATCTGCTGACATGTCCACTCCCAAATATCTGAATACATTCACCTCCTCCATACTCTCTCCCTCCAATCTGATATCCAATCTTTCGTCACCTATTCTTTTTGTTATCCTCATCACCTTACTCTTTCCTATATTCACTTTCAATTTTCTTCTTTTACACACCCTACCAAATTCATCCACCAACCTCTGCAACTTCTCTTCAGAATCTCCCAAAAGCACAGTGTCATCAGCAAAAAGCAACTGTGACAACTCCCACTTTGTATTTGCTTCTTTATCTTTTAGCCCAACACCTCTTGCCAAGACCCTCGCATTCACTTCTCTTACAACCCCATCTATAAATATATTGAACAACCACGGTGACATCACACATCCTTGTCTAAGGCCCACTTTTACTGGGAAATAGTCCCCTTCCCTCCTACACACTCTAACCTGAGCCTCACTATCCTCATAAAAACTCTTCACTGCTTTCAGTAACCTTCCTCCTATTCCATACACCTGCAACATCTGCCACATTGCCCCCCTATATATATTCTCTTGAAATACTTCTCAACAAATGAATACCTAGTACTGCCTTTCATCCAGTAATTAAGTAATTAAGGTGCTAATTCAGGTGCTAAAGTGTTTTCCTCTCATTGTTTACTATTATATTCCATAGTTTCTTTATTTTAGAGTTAACTAACTGCCACAGTTCTTATATTAATTTTTGTTAAAATAATTAAGGTTTTAACTCATTGTTTACTATTATATTCCCTAGCTCCTTTATTTTTAGCTTTAAAATAACTACCATAGTTCATTTACTCGCATTTGTAAAAATAACTAAGGTACAAATTCACGTGCCAAGAACTCTTTTTACATTGTTCTATTCTTAAGTCTAATTATAGAATCACACTCATTCTTATGATTCCAAACATTGTTCCTGACATCAACCTCTTATTAAATGACTTACATGACCCTAACAATAACTGTAATTATTACACAGCAGAACAAGCAAAAGCACTACTCAGAGCCAACAATAACATAACTGTCTTTAACTACAATATCAGATCTTTAAGCAAACATTACAATGACCTCATAGCATTATTAAATTCCCTGCAGGCCAGTATGTCCATCATTGCTCTCACTGAAACCTGGCTAAAGCCTAATACTAATACTAGAGACATCTATGCCATTCCTGGTTACACAGCCATACACAACTGTAGGCCAGACCAACAAGGGGGTGGCACAACTATTTACTACTCAGACCAGCTTGAATGTATCAACAATACTTGCACAAGAGATGAACATGGAGAATATTTAATAGCTAAGTTTAAATCCAAATACCTACAAAAACCTCTCACAGTGATAAACATCTACAGAGTACCACAATCAAATATTAGCCAATTTAGTGAAAAATTAGGAAGTATGATTACTGATGCACACATGAACAAAGACCACTTAATCTCCTACAAGATCAGGACCCACAAGTAACTGAATTCACAAACACTATGAGCAACTGTTTGCTTCTACCAACAGTAACAAAACCAACAAGAATCTCTGAGACTAGTGCCTCCCTATTAGACCACATCTGGACTAACACCATATCCCCTCTAAAATCAGGCATAATCACAGATACACGTAATACCACACACCACTACCCTACCTTTCTCATAACCAACCTAGGTAAATTACCCCAAGAGACTACTAAAGTTACCTTCAGACTACATAATGAGGCAGCTATTAATAACTTCATAACAGCTATGTCAAACATCGACTGGCAAACCGAGTTAGACACCTATACAGATACTGACATTTTTTTTTTCAACAAACCGGCCGTATCCCACCGAGGCAGGGTGGCCCAAAAAGCAAAAACAAAAGTTTCTCTTTTTAACTTTAGTAATGTATACAGGAGAAGGGGTTACTAGCTCCATGCTCCCGGCATTTTAGTCACCTCTTTCGGCACGTATGGCTTACGGAGGAAGAATTCTGTTCCACTTCCCCATGGAGTTCCAGATACTGACATATGTATTAATAATTTTCTAAAAAAGACCCAATACCTCTATAACATGCATTGCCCTAAAAAAACTAAACAGATCACAGCTAAGAGACTAAACAATCCCTGGCTAACACCCAGCATTCTCAAATCCATTAATATAAAACACCTATATGAAAAACAGTACAGAATGGGTCAAATAACAAGAGAACAAACAAAACGTTACTCATCAAACCTAATCAGCCTGATAAGAAGGTCAAAAAAATTGTATTATGAGAACAGATTAAATAACTTAAGAGGTGATATGAAAAAGACCTGGAAAACCCTATCTGAAATTCTAGGAACTAAAAAGATATCTCCCCAAAAAACATTAAACCAATCAAAACTGACAAAACCCCCAGATGAACCCCTGCTCCCACCAACTGAAACAGCAAACAGACTCAATGTTTTCTTCTCCACAATAGGAAAAAAGCTGGCAAGCAAAAATCCCAAGTTCAAACAATCCACCTAACGACTACCTCACTGGCACCTACCCGAATACACTATTCTTAGCTCCGAACAACCCAACAGAAGTCTCACTTGTTATTAACACATTAAAAAACAAGGCAGGAGATCTAAATAACTTCTTCTTTTATTTACAAAAAAGCTTCTCAAGTACTATCACCAATTATTGCAACACTCTTTAACAAATCCATTGAGTCCTCCACCTTCCCATCAATACTCAAATTAGCGAGGGTTACCCCCATACATAAAGGAGGAGATCAAACAAACCTGAATAACTATAGGCCAATATCTAACTTACCCCTTCTCTCCAAAACCTTTGAAAAGTTAATTCATAGGCAAATCTATTCCTACCTCATCTCCCACAACATACTCAACCCCTGTTAGTTTGGTTTCAGGCCTAATAAAAACACAAATGATGCTATCATACACATGCTAAAAATAATATACATCGCTCTTGAAAAAAAAGAAATCCCACTGGGAATCTTCATTGATTTGCGTAAAGCTTTTGATACAGTTGACCATGATCTGTTACACTTAAAATTATCACACTATGGTATAAGAGGGCACTCCCTCAACTACCTAAAGTCATATCTTAGCGACAGAAGCCAATATGTGTCCGCAAATGGAGCTAACTCTTCCACACAAACAATTACAGTAGGTGTCCCACAGGGAAGTGTTCTTGGCCCACTTCTCTTTCTCATTTACATAAATGACCTACCAAATGCATCTCAACTACTCAAACCCATACTATTTGCAGATGACACTACATACGTCTTCTCTCTCACCCATGCCCAGTCACACTAGCCAACACTGTAAATGCTGAATTACAGAAAAGATCTACCTGGATGATGACTAACAAGCTTACTCTCAATGTTCCCTGTATCACTCACTCATTTACCCCTATCTCACCTATGGAATCTGCACATGGGGCTCAACAACAATAATTCACCTCAGACCATTAATAACACAACAAAAGGCTGCAGTCCGAATGATAACAAATTCCCACTCCAGACAACATACTCCACCAATATTCAAAAGTCTAAACTTACTCACCATACAAGACATCCATACTTTTTACAGTGCCTATTACATACATAGAACACTAAACTCAAATATTAACTCACAACTCAAAATTCTCCTAACCAACTTTAACAGGACACCTGAACATAACACAAGGCAAAGATCACTCTTCGATGTTCCCCACGTCCACCTCACACTATGCAAAAACGCAATGCACATTAAAGGCCCAAAAATTTGCATTTTTTTACCTATGATTACCAAAGAAACCCGGTCTGTACATCAATTCAAAACTCTGCGAAAAAACCACCTACTCACCCAAAACTAAATACCCACTACTTTACATTACCTACAAAGTTAATAAATCACTTTCCACTGCCTCAAAATAACATTATTCACTGTGTTACTCCCCTAGCCTCAAAACCCCTTACATAATTGCTCAAAGAAAAATAATTTCTCAAACATAATCTAGTACAAATTTTGAAACTTATATCTCATAATGTATAAACCTGTTATAATTAATACAACCTAATCTAACTTTGTTCCTACAGCATTACCAAATAAAGAAATTCATTCTCATGTACCCTTGTGCTCCTTGTAACTCATCTAATGACCATATAAACTGTTATTGCAACACAAATAATTGATTTGATTTGTTTAATCTGATTTAATAATTTTATTAATACAAATAATAAAATATTATGTTGACATATAAAACTGTAATGATCCAAAATTACAGTGGAACCCCGGTTAACGAAAAAAATTCATCCCAGAAGCCTGCTCAAGTGCCATTACCGAACGAATTTACGTCCTTAAGAAAAAATGTCATTTAGGTTAGTCTATTTCAGACCCCCAAAAATACACTTCCACAAGCACTTACAATATTATACTTACATAATTGCACGATTTCCGGGTGTTCGTTAACCGGGGTTCCACTGTACAAAACTTACAGTGGTACCTCGGTTAACGATGGTCCCCAAACTCGCCCTTTTATGTAAGTTTATTTTTTTAAATGCTTTTGTAAGTGTATTTTTGGGGGTCTAAAAGGACTAGTCTATGGCACTTGAACAGCATTCTGGAACGAAAAAATATCATTAACCGAGGTACCACTGTATTATGTTTCAAAAATGTTATGTTCAAATTATATTCAAATTTCATAGCTTAAATACTCAACTATACTTATATTGTAAATTGTTTACTATAATTCTTACCATTTAGTTTTAAGTTAATTTTAAGTCTGCCCACAATAATAATAATAATAATAATAATAATAATTTTATTTTGACATGATACAAGGTTGTACTACATAGTTCTAGGTATACATGAGGTGTCCATGCCAAAAGCCCCTAATATGCTGAGCATTGTGGGCATTCTTAAAATTAATTAACAGTAGAGTACATGGTAAAAAATTTTGGTTGATAATTTACAAAATAAGTATATTAGCATATTAGGGGCTTTTGGCATGTACACCTCTTGTAATCTCATAACCCATTGTACATCTTTGTATCATGTCACAATAAACTATTATTATTATTCCAGACACCTAAAATTAATATTGCTCTGTGTCCATTTAATTTTTTTTTTAAATGGTGGAGAGTAACGACACCAAAAGTATGAAATTTGATGGAAAACTTATGGAATTAAGCAAGCACAAAGTTGGCAGTATGGGCACAATTTACACAATGGCAATTTTGCTGAATTTGAGTCCTATTTTCAGCCAATTCCACAGCTCCAATTGACCAAATTTTTAGCTATTTCACTAGTATGCCTTCTGTCTATCGATTGAGCACAAAAAAAAAAAAATCACCCTTTCAACTATGTATTTCATCTACCCTATAAAGTGCACAGAAGTCAGTAATTTTGCCAATTTTCCACAAATTAAAAAAAAATACCAATTTAAAAATAGTGTCCAATATAGACATTCCTGGTACTAAAACGTTTCCTTAGTTCATTAATCATGTTCCCAGTCCTTTTCTACATTACACTTGCCTTCCATTTTGAATTCTTAATCAAACAAAAATAGAAGGTTTACTCAATTTATCAGATAATAAAATATAATTAGGAATGATTGATCATGGTTTATGGTGTCATAATAATTGAATCAAACCTATTAAAAACCCACAAAACAAATTAGGTATAAGGGGTGCTTACCAGTCTTCAGGAATATCAGCAAAAATCTAATACAGTAGGGCCCCACTTATATGGCAGGTTAGGTTCCAGGCTACTGCCGGAAAGCAGACATCTCCAGAAAGCAGAACGCCATTTTTTCCACTTATAAATGCATATAAATGCCAGATAACAAGTTTACACTAACATATATTAACCCTTTGACTGTTGCAAGCCCATTTCTGAAACTGTCATTCTATGTTGCAAAATATTTGGAAAAAAAAAAAAAAAAATCTTATGAAATACAGTGGTCCCTCGGTTTTCGCCGAAAATTCATTCCAGAATGCTGCTCAAGTGCCATTACCGAACGAATTTACTTCCTTAAGAAATAATGTCACGTAGGTTAGTCTATTTCAGACCCCCAAAAATACACTTCCAACAGCACTTACGAAAATACACTTACATAAATGTTCGAGTTTGGAGATGCACGAAAACCGAGGGACCACTGTAATAGAGAATCTTTTCCCGATTCTAATGACACCAAAATTACGAAATTTGATGGAAAACTTACAGAATTACGCTCTCATGAAGTTAGCAATCTCTGCGATATATACGCATATATTCGGCCAATTCCATTGTTCCATTCGACCAAACTCATAGCTATTTCTTTAGAACTCCATTTGTTCTATCGATTGATAAACTGCCCATTTACCGATTTCAACTACCCAATAAAGTGGTCAGAAATTGGCAATTTGGCCAATTTCACGCAAATTAAAAAAGATGCCAATTTAAAAATAGGGTCCAGAATAAACAATGCAGACATTCCCGGCACTAAAATAACATTTTCTCTGTTCATTAGTCACGTTTCCAGGCCCATCTTATATTATTCTTGTTTTCTATTTTGATTTTTTATTCACACAAAAAATAAAAGATTTACTGTTATGCAGACTACTGCATTACAGTCATCCCTCGGTTTTCGATTTTAATCCGTTCCAGATGGATCGGCTAAAACCAAAATCGGCGAAAACCAAAACTATTTTCCCCATAAGAAATAATGGAAATTCAATTAATCCGTTCCAGAAACCCAGAAGTTTGGAAAAAAAATTTTTGGGGGGGGCCTTAAAGATAGATTTACATGCACAAATGAATGAAATGAATGTGGCACTTACCCTTACTGAAGACTGATGTTGCTGGATGGAAGAGAGATAGGAGGGGAGAGGGTAGAGACCCTAATTTTTGGAAGGGGAATCCCCCTCCATAAGGACTCTAGGTACCAAGTCCTCATCTGGGGTCACTTCCCTTCTTTGTCTTTTAATCCCACTAGGACCAGCTTGAGAGTCACTGAACACCTGTGGCACTATATATCTCTCCAGAGAGCTCTGTGTCTGGCGGCTCTTTAAAATGTCCTTAAAATGGGACATGGCATTGTCACTTCCCTTCTTTGTCTTTTAATCCCACTAGGACCAGCTTGTGATTCACTGCACACCTGTGGCACTAAATATCTCTCCAGAGAGCTCTGTATCTGGCGGCTCTTTAAAATGTCCCTAAAATGGGACATGGAATTGTCATTGTAAAAGTAGCCAGCACGGATTGCAACATCTTTGTCAGGGTGATGTTCCTCCACAAATGATTGCACCCTACTCCACATTGCACAAATCTCCTTAATCTCTGAAGAAGGCACCTTACATCTTTCTTCCTCCACTGAAGCAATTTCCTCAGATCTGTTTTGTTGTTGTTGCAGCTCAAGCTCTTGCAGCTCTTCAGTGGTTAGATCTTCATTGTGGTCGTCCACCAACTCTTCCACATCCTCTCCATTCACATCCAACCCCATAGAAGTCCCCAATTCCACAATACTTTCCACAACTTCCATAGGCTCATCAGGGTTAGCTTCAAACCCTTCAAAATCCCTCTCTGGGACACAATCTGGCCACAACTTTCTCCAAGCAGAGTTCATCGTCCTGGAGGTCCCTCCCTGCCAAGCTTTATCTATAAGGCCTATGCAATGGAAGATATCGAAGTGAGCCTTCCAGAACTCTTTTAGGGTCAATCTAGTGTCTGAGGTTACATCAAAGCACCTTTGAAACATTGCTTTGGTGTACAGTTTTGAAGTTTGCAATGACCTGCTGGTCCATGGGCTGGAGGAGAGGAGTGGTGTTAGGAGGCAAGAACTTCACTTTTACAAATCTGAATTCCTTAGGCATTTGGTCTTCCAAGTCTTGAGGATGACCAGGAGCATTCTACATTACCAGGAGGCACTTAAGTGGCAATTTATTCTCCAATAGATATTTCTTCACACTGGGGCCAAACACTTGATTAAACCATTCCAGGAAAATTTCCCTAGTGACCCATGCCTTAGCATTAGACTTCCAAAACACACACAATTTACCCTTGTCAACACTGTAGTTCCTTAACACTCTGGGATTTTCAGAGTGATACACGAGTAAAGGCTTCACTTTTAAATCCCCACTAGCGTTCCCACATAACATAAGAGTTAGCCTGTCTTTCATAGGCTTGTGTCCTGACATTGCCTTTTCCTCCTGCGTGATGTAGGTCCTCCTTGGCATTTTCTTCCAAAAGAGGCCTGTTTACACAATTAAACACTTGTTGGGGTTTAAATTCTTCTGCCTCTACATAGTCTTTCAACTCATGCACAAATTTTCAGCCCCATCTTTATCTGAACTGGCACCCTCACCATGCCTTACAACACTGTGTATGCCACTTCGCTTCTTGAAGTTTTCGAACCACCCTTTTCTGGCCTTAAATTCATAAACCTCAACACTGGTTCCAGGCATTTTCTTTACAAGATCGGCATGCAACTGCCTTGCTTTTTCACATATGATGGATTGCACAACACTATCACCCGCTAGCAGTTTTTGGTTTATCCACACCAATAACAATTTCTCCATATTTTCCATTGTTTGTGATCTCTGTTTCGTTATCGTATTCACCCCTTTCGCAACATTAGCTTCCGTGATTTCCTTTCTCTTTGCCACAATGGAACTGATGGTTGATGGGTTTTTCTTGTATATCCTGGCGAGCTCGGCAATACGTACACCACTATCATATTTTTCTATTATTTCTTTCTTCATTTCTACAGTGTTCCTCACTTTCTTTACCAAAGAAGTGGCACTAGGAGCTTTCTTTGGGCCCATAGTAGCTTATTTAGTAGTCACACACAATAATCAAGGCCCAAAAACAATGAATTGTTAATAAATGTTTTGTATAAACTCCTGGGGTGATGTTCACTCAAGCATAAACAATGCTAGACTGCGTGACAATGTGCGTGGGAGGTGCGTGGGTGGCGGGCCTACGGCCTTTGTATGTGTGCGGCACTGGTGGACAGGTCCCATACGGTCGGCAAAAACTAAGACAAAATTTCCCTGAAAAAAGTCGGCGAAAACTGGGACAAGCGAAAACCAAGGGATGACTGTATTGTAAAAATGGTATAAATAGTATCAGTGCACTTGTGAAAGAATATTAGACTCACCAGTTGACGTGTATTAGACGCGTGGCATGATTTGTTTACTCATGAACATTGGCAAAAATCAAACATTTCCGCTACTTTGAGCTCAATTTCAAGGTCGTTTTCATCGTGAAACTAATCAAAATCATCTCTATTTCTGTAATATGTTTTCCATTCTATGAGATGAAACCAAGAAAACGAGAATACAGTGGACCCCGAGTTTCGTAACAACTTCACTCCTGAAGTCTGCTCAAGTGCCATTACCGAACGAATTTACCCCCTTAAGAAAAAATGTCACATAGGTTAGTCTATTTCAGACCCCCAAAAATACTTTTCCACAAGCACTTACAATATTATACTTACATAAATGTACGATTTCCGGGGTTTACGAAACTCGGGGGTCCACTGTACAACCATAAATACTATACGAAAATACACCTCAAAGTTGGCGTTTTAATCCAAAAACACGGTTGGAATTTTTCTTCTCATTATGCACTGCGTGCTGCAGGATTTTTATTATACAGCTCACACTGATCACAGACCCATTCTCTCACATGTGGGCCTACCAGCTTTCTCCCGCTTGATTTGAAGCCGCTAGAATTTAGGCGTATTAATACGTCCGAAACACTGGCTCGTAAGACATATATATATATATATATGGCAGAAACAGTCAAAGGGTTAAGTTAGCAATAGAACTAGGCATTAAAAACAATAAAAAGTAAAATACAGTGGTCCCTCGGTTTTCGCCGAAAATTCTTTCCAGAATGCTGCTCAAGTGCCATTACTAAACGAATTTACTTCCTTAAGAAATAATGTCACGTAGGTTAGTCTATTTCATACCCCCAAAAATACACTTGCAACAGCACTTACGAAAATACACTTACATAAATGTTCGAGTTTGGAGATGCACGAAAACCGAGGGACCACTGTACACATACAGTACACCCATTACTTACCTTAAAATATTTGTAGTCTTAATGTAGGGTGAGAGGAGAGTAATATTTATTTGTAGGAAGTCAGGTGTGGGAGGTATGGCAGCCAGCCAAGTCAGCCCACCCCACCCTACCCCACCCACATGTAATATACAGTGGACCCCCAGCTAACTAACACACCGGAAATCGTACAATTATGTAAGTATAATATTGTAAGTAGTACTTGTGGAAGTGTATTTTTTGGGGTCTGAAATAGACTAACCTACGTGACATTATTTCTTAAGGAAGTAAATTCGTTCGGTAATGGCACTTGAGCATGCTTCTGGAATGAATTTTGTTCGTTAGCCGGGGGTCCATTGTACTATGACATTTAAAGTGCCCCAGAGCAATAAAATGCATATACAGTACATTCATTAATTACCTTAAAATATTTGTAGTCTTAATGTAAGGTGAGAGGTGAGTCATATTTATTTGTAGGAAGTCAGGTGTGGGAAGTATGATAGCCAGCCAGGGCAGTCTACCCCACCCCACACACACGTAATGTAAACAAACAGACGCATCTGCTTTTGGTTGATACACTTTCATTCCCATGTCTGTGAATCTTATACCATAACACAAACACTTTACATTATGCACAAGTTGTCTCCACATTGATAAAGTGGAATAAATAAAGAAGAGCACTCCCATTCTCATGTAACACCATTTTTAGAAGAAATGATGCTCTGAGTGAAGGAATATGAAAGGAATAATTTTCTAGTTACCCCCAGTAATATAGTGTACACATTTTTTCTGTTAGACTAGAGAAAACATTATTCTTGCCGTCGCTCCTACAAGTCGCCTGGCTACCATATCTCATATTTATGTTAATTTATTCTACTGTGGGGTGTATTTATCATGTTTATATGATAAATACACCTTTCATAATTTTGAAAAAAAAAATATAGATGGGTTAATGGAAATGTCTATACTATTAACATAATATACGACATTTAATGCGCCCAAGAGATTACAGTGGACCCCCGAGTTTCGAAAGGTTCTTACTTCGTGTTTCGTAAGCTTTTTACGACTTCGAGAATCGTAAAACCGCTCGTGTTTCGTAACGTATTAGACCTGTCCGCCTGCTCTGCGCCTGCGCGGGACGCAGGACGCCGCCAGTGAAGCGTTGTTTACCATTGAGAGAACATTACCAGCGCGCTCTTTCAAACATTCACACTACATTTGGTGTTTTTTTGGTGATTTAGTGATTGTCACTGTGAAATAAGTCACCATGGGTCCAAAGAAGCTTCCTAGTGGCACCCTGTGGTAGCATTCATGGAGGGAGTGTATCATTCATGCAGGAGTGTAGCATTCATGCAGGGAGTGTAGCATTTATGCAGGAGTGTAGTATTCATGCAGAGAGTGTAGCAGGCATGCAGGGAGTGTAGCATTCATGCAGGGAGTTTAGCATTCATGCAGGGAGTTTAGCATTCATGCAGGGAGTGTAGCATTCATGCAGGGAGTGTAGTATTCATGCAGGGAGTGTAGCAGGCATGCAGGGAGTGTAGCATTCATGCAGGGAGTTTAGCATTCATGCAGGGAGTTTAGCATTCATGCAGGAGTGTAGCATTCATGCATGGAGTGTAGCATTCATGCAGGGAGTGTAGCATTCATGCAGGGAGTGTAGCATTCATGCAGGGAGTGTAGTATTCATGCAGGGAGTGTAGCAGGCATGCAGGGAGTGTAGCATTCATGCAGGGAGTTTAGCATTCATGCAGGGAGTTTAGCATTCATGCAGGGAGTGTAGCATTCATGCAGGGAGTTTAGCATTCATGCAGGAGTGTAGCATTCATGCAGGGAGTGTAGCAGGATGCAGGGAGTTTAGCAGGCATGCAGGGAGTTTAGCAGGCATGCAGGAGTGTAGCATTATGCAGGGAGTTTAGCATTCATGCAGGGAGTTTAGCATTCATGCAGGGAGTGTAGCATTCATGCAGGAGTGTAGTATTCATGCAGGGAGTGTAGCAGGCATGCAGGGAGTGTAGCATTCATGCAGGGAGTTTAG
Source organism: Cherax destructor (assembly GCA_009830355.1). Taxonomy (NCBI): domain Eukaryota; kingdom Metazoa; phylum Arthropoda; class Malacostraca; order Decapoda; family Parastacidae; genus Cherax; species Cherax destructor. The sequence goes on along the minus strand of WNWK01005072.1, from coordinate 53,062 downwards.
CATTCATGCAGGGAGTGTAGCATTCATGCAGGAGTGTAGCATTCATGCATCGAGTGTAGCATTCATGCAGGAGTGTAGCATTCATGCAGGAGTGTAGCATTCATGCAGGGAGTGTAGTATTCATGCAGGGAGTGTAGCATTCATGCAGGGAGTTTAGCATTCATGCAGGGAGTTTAGCATTCATGCAGGGAGTTTAGCATTCATGCAGGGAGTGTAGCATTCATGCAGGGAGTGTAGCATTCATGCAGGGAGTGTAGCATTCATGCAGGGAGTGTAGCAGGGATGCAGGGAGTGTAGCAGGCATGCAGGGAGTGTAGCAGGCATGCAGGGAGTGTAGCATTCATGCAGGGAGTGTAGCAGGCATGCAGGTAGTGTAGCAGGCATGCAGGGAGTGTAGCAGGCATGCAGGGAGTGGGGATTTCCCTTCGTAGAGGCTGAAGAATTCCTCCCCCAACAAGTGTTTAATTGTGATGAAACAGGCCTGTTTTGGAAGAAAATGCCCAAGAGGACCTTCATTACTCATTACTATCTTCCAGATGCCTGCAACTCTTCAATAAAGGTAAGTAAATGTATATATATATATTGTTTTTAATTATTTTATATGTGAATATTTTTTTGTGGAACGGATTAATTGTATTTACATTATTTCTTATGGGAAATAATGGTTCGAATTTCGTAAACTTCGTGTTAAGTACTAGCTCCTGGAACGGATTAACTACGATACTCGGGGGTCCACTGTATTATTATTAATATGGCGTCAAGAGTAGACTCTTAGTGATTTTAAAGTGTACCTGATTGCCAGCACAGTGTGCAAGTATATTCAGGTACAGGTTTTTTTTTTTTTTTTTTATTAACACATCGGCCGATTCCCACCAAGGCAGGGTGGCCCGAAAAAGAAAAACTTTCATCATCATTCACTCCATCACTGTCTTGCCAGAAGGGTGCTTTACACTACAGTTATAAAACTGCAACATTAACACCCCTCCTTCAGAGTGCCGGCACTGTACTTCCCATCTCCAGAACTCAAGTCCGGCCTGCCGGTTTCCCTGAATCCCTTCATAAATGTTACTTTGCTCACACTCCAACAGCACGTCAAGTATTAAAAACCATATGCCTCCATTCACTCCTATCAAATACGCTCCACATGCTTGCTGAAGTCCAAGCCCTCGCACACAAAACTTCCTTTACCCCCTCCCTCCAACCTTTCCTAGGCCGACCCCTACCCGCCTTCCCTCCACTACAGATTTATACACTCTCGAAGTCACTCTGTCTCGTTCCATTCTCTCTACATGTCCAAACCACCTCAACAACCCCTCCTCAGCTCTCTGGACAATCATTTTGGTAATCCCGCACCTCCTCCTAATTTCCAAACTCCGAATTCTCTGCATTATATTCACACCACACATTGACCTCAGACATGACATCTCCACTGCCTCCAGCCTTCTCCTCGTTGCAACATTCATCACCCATGCTTCACACCCATATAAGAGCGTTGGTATAACTATACTCTCATACATTCCCTCTTTACTTCCAGGGACAAGGTTCTTTGTCTCCACAGACTCAGTGCTCCACTCACCCTTTTCCCCTCATCAATTCTATGATTCACCTCATCCTTCATAGACCCATCCGCCAACATGTCCACTCCCAAATATCTGAATACATTCACCTCCTCCATACTCTCTCCCTCCAATCTGATATCCAATCTTTCGTCACCTATTCTTTTGTTATCCTCATCACCTTACTCTTTCCTATATTCACTTTCAATTTTCTTCTTTTACACCCCCTACCAAATTCATCCACCAACCTCTGCAGCTGCTCTTCAGAATCTCCCAAAGCACAGTGTCATCAGCAAAAAGCAACTGTGACAACTCCCACTTTGTATTTGCTTCTTTATCTTTTAGCCCAACACCTCTTGCCAAGACCTTCGGCATTCACTTCTCTTACATCCCCATCTATAAATATATTGAACAACCACGGTGACATCACACATCCTTGTCTAAGGCCCACTTTTACTGGGAAATAGTCCCCTTCCCTCCTACACACTCTAACCTGAGCCTCACTATCCTCATAAAAACTCTTCACTGCTTTCAGTAACCTTCCTCCTATTCCATACACCTGCAACATCTGCCACATTGCCCCCTATCTACCCTATCATACGCCTTTTCCAAATCCATAAATGTCACAAAAACATCTTTACCCTTATCCAAATACTGTTCACCTATATGTTTCACTGTAAACACTTGGTCTACACACCCCTACCTTTCCTAAAGCCCCCTTGTTCATCTGCTATCCTGCTTTCTGTTTTACTCTTAATTCTTTCAATAATAACTCTACCATACACTTTACCAGGTACACTCAACAGACTTATTCCCCTATAATTTTTGCACTCTCTTTTGTCCCCTTTGCCTTTATACAAAGGAACAATACACCCTCTGCCAATCCCTAGGTACCTTACCCTCTTCCATACATTTATTAAATAATAGCACCAACCACTCCAAAATTATATCCCCACCTGCTTTTAACATTTCTATCTTTATCCCATCAATCCCAGCTGCCTTACCGCTTTCATTCTACCCACTGCCTCACGAACTTCCCCTACACCCACAACTGGCTCTTCCACACTCCTACAAGATGTTATTCCTCCTTGCCCTACACACGAAATCACAGCTTCCTGTCTTCATCAACATTTAACAAATCCTCAAAATATTCTCTCCATCTTCCTGATACCTCTAACTCTCCATTTAATAACTCTCCTCTCCTATTTTTAACTGTCAAATCCATTTGTTCTCTAGGCTTCCTCAACTTATTAATCTCATTCCAAAACTTTTTCTTATTTTCAACAAAATTTGCTGATAACATCTCACCCACTCTCTCAGGTACAGGTACAGAAGTATAATTATCAGAGTACAGTCATCCCTTGGTTTTCGCTTGTCCCAGTTTTCGCCGATTTTGGTTTTTGCCGATTTTTTTCAGGGAAAATTTGTCTTAGTTTTCGCCGATTGTTTTAGTTTTCGCCGACTGTATGGGACCTGTCCACCAGTGCCGCGCACATACAAAGGCCGTAGGCCCGCCACCCACGCACCTCCCACACACACTGTCACGCAGTCTAGCATTGTTTACGCTTGAGTGAACATCACCCCAGGAGTTTATACAAAACATTTATTAACAATTCATTGTTTTTGGGCCTTGATTATTGTGTGTGACTACTAAATAAGCTACCATGGGCCCAAAGAAAGCTCCTAGTGCCACTTCTTTGGTAAAGAAAGTGAGGAACACTGTAGAAATGAAGAAATAAATAATATAAAAATATGATAGTGAAAGTGAGAAACACGATGGAGTTTAAGAGTGTAGCAGGCATGCAGGGAGTGTAGCAGGCATGCAGGGAGTGTAGCAGGCATGCAGGGAGTGTAGCAGGCATGCAGGGAGTGTAGCAGGCATGCAGGGGAGTGCAGCAGGCATGCAGGGAGTGTAGCAGGCATGCAGGGAGTGTAGCAGGCATGCTGGGAGTGTAGCAGGCATGCAGGGAGTGTAGCAGGCATGCAGGGAGGCAGCAGGCATGCAGGGAGTGTAGCAGGCATGCAGGGAGTGAGCAGGCATGCAGGGAGTGCAGCAGGCATGCAGGGAGTGCATCAGGCATGCAGGGAGTGCAGCAGGCATGCAGGGAGTGGCAGGCATGCAGGGAGTGAAGCAGGCATGCAGGGAGTGCAGCAGGCATGCAGGGAGTGCAGCAGGCATGCAGGGAGTGCAGCAGGCATGCAGGGAGTGCAGCAGGCATGCAGGGAGTGTAGCAGGCATGCAGGGAGTGCAGCAGGCATGCAGGAGGCAGCAGGCATGCAGCAGGCATGCAGGGAGTGCAGCAGGCATGCAGGGAGTGTAGCAGGCATGCAGGAGTGTAGCAGGCATGCAGGGAGTGTAGCAGGCATGCAGGAGTGTAGCAGGCATGCAGGAGTGTAGCAGGCATGCAGGAGTGTAGCAGGCATGCAGGGAGTGTAGCAGGCATGCAGGGAGTGTAGAGGCATGCAGGGAGTGTAGCAGGCATGCAGGGAGTGTAGCAGGCATGCAGGGAGTGTAGCAGGCATGCAGGGAGTGTAGCAGGCATGCAGGGAGGTAGCAGGCATGCAGGGAGTGTAGCAGGCATGCAGGGAGTGTAGCAGGCATGCAGGGAGTGTAGCAGGCATGCAGGAGTGAGCAGGCATGCAGGGAGTGTAGCAGACATGCAGGGAGTGTAGCAGGGATGCAGGGAGTGTAGCAGGCATGCAGGGAGTGTAGCAGGCATGCAGGGAGTGTAGCATGTATGCAGGGAGTGTAGCATGTATGCAGGGAGTGTAGAATGTATGCAGGAGTGTAGCATGTATGCAGGGAGTGTAGCATGATGCAGGGAGTGTCAGTGTAAAGCAGGGGGTGTAACAGGTATGCAGGGTGTAGCATGCATGCAGGGAGTGTAACAGGTATGCAGGGAGTGTAGCATGCATGCAGGGAGGTAGCAGGTATGCAGGGAGTGTAGCATGCATGCAGGGAGTGTAGCAGGTATGCAGGGAGTGTAGCAGGTATGCAGGGAGTGTAACAGGTATGCAGGGAGTGAGCAGGTATGCAGGAGTGTAGCATGCATGCAGGGAGTGTAGCAGGTATGCAGGGAGTGTAGCATGTATGCAGGGGGTGTAACATGTAGGGAGGGCATGTAGCAGGGAGGGCATGAGAGGAGTGTAACAGATGCAGGGAGGGAGTTTTAGGAGGCAGGCAGGGAGGGAGTGTAGCAGGCAGGGAGGAGGTAGCAGGAGGAGGAGGGCAGGCAGGAGGGAGGTAGCAGGCAGGGGGGGTAGCAGGCATGCAGGGAAGTGACCCCGGATAAGGATTTGGTACCTAGAGTCCTTATGGAGGGGGATTCCCTTCCAAAAATTAGGGTCTCTTCCCTCTCCCCTCCTCCTCTCTCCCATCCAGCAACATCAGTCTTCAATAAAGGTAAGAGCCACATTCAGTTCATTCATTTGTGCATGTAAATCTATCTTTAAGGCCCCCAAATTTTTTTTCCAAACTTCTGGGTTTCTGGAACGGATTAATTGAATTTCCATTATTTCTTAGGGGAAAATAGTTTTGGTTTTCACCGATTTTGGTTTTAGCCGATCCATCTGGAACGGATTAAAATCGAAACCGAGGGATGACTGTACATTTAAAATATGCAATAACTTTAAAACACTTGAAAATTTTGCAAGTTTCCAGATATAATAGAGATGGGCTCACGGAGAATGTAAACAAACCGGTGGGGAAGCCATATTAGAAAGGGGGTTTAAGCGATTTTTGGGCTTTTGATATCGCCAAATTTAAGGGCGTTGTAAGGGGAAAAAACCGTAAAACAGGGAAATGTATTTCCACTACTTTGAGCTCAATTTTAAGTTTTTTTTACTTTATTTAAAACTAATCAATATTTATAAATGTATTGCATAAAATTTTTTCCCCACTTCTTGTCACAGATACTGACACAATTTTACTTACTTTTTTGGGGCCCCCACAAAAAAAATTATTTTTATATGAAAACCTTATGTCAAAGAGATGATAGTTGAGAGATGATTACAGTGGGGAACCTCGGTTTTTGCCGAAATTTTTTTCCCGAATGCTGCTCAAAAATGCCATTACTGGGGGCAATTTTTCTACCTTTTGAAATAATGTCCTTGGTTAATTATTTCAGACCCCCAAAAAAACCCATAAAGCCACGAAAATACACTTACATAAAAGGGGGGGGTTTAAAATGGCCCCTTTAGGGGGCCACTTTTTATTTGGAAAAAAGGGGAAACCTAGGTTAAACAAGAGGTTATTAATCTTAGGGTGAACGAAAAATAAAGTAGAGGGCATCACAGGAAATGTTAAAGGGGAAAAGGGAAAGAAGGGGGTTGGGAGGTGGGGCCGAGGGAAACCAACAAGTAAGGGGGTCCCCTGGGGAAACCCCGGGGAAATTTTTTCGGGTTTTGGGGGGCCACTGCCCGTGAACATGTTAGATTGGGTATGAGGGCCAATTGGGTTATTGGTGAATTTTACTTTCTCTTTTATGTCATCACCCCCCTTTCCGGTGGGAAATAACCAATGTACAGTGGACACTGGATTTTCGTCGCTCCCCAAATCAACAATTAAATAAAATGTATTTTTTTAAATGCTTTTTAAGTGTATTTTTTGGGGGTCCCAAACGGACTAATCTAATTTTTCATTGTCCTTTTTTTTTTTAACAAGTCGGCCGCTCCCCCCGAGGCAGGGTGACCCA